>JABXWE010102169.1:0-87151 GCA_014611495.1 Limonius californicus
TATAATATTAATTTTTTTAAAAATCCCAAAATTTAACTAAAACAAATCGAGCTAATATCACATACTGGAATACCAGAGATGGGCCGATACTGCCTTCTCAAATGCTACCTACAAATTTGTAAATGCGAAATGCCGCATTTAAAAGTTTTTGATGTGACCTCTGTTTTCCCGATGATTGTTAAATTTTTGATTTAATACCGCACTAGTTTAAACCGGCAGACCAAGTTCAAAACAATATTTAAATATTTTAGAAGATCTCTTCAGGTATCCGTTTCTTTTTAAAATGAGACATTACAGGGAAATATGTTGCAAGCAATGACCAACACTGAAATATTAAAAAAAAATATATGAGCAATTCCTAGAAATTGTTTAATATTGCCGGAATTGTCATAAAATATGTTTGCCTATACATACGTCGATGTTTCTTAATATATTTTTAGTAAACAATATTTTAATTGATTTTTATATTTAATTTCATATTTTATGTCGTGTAATCACAATTTTATATCTAATAATTACTTTTAATTAAAATATCATTACATTCCGGATGTATTAGAAAGCCTACATTACTGTGAGATGTAAAAATATAAAACGGAAATATAGGAATTTTTACGGGTTTTATAACTTTATAACTTATTTCTTGCAAAATAAAATCTGAAGTTTTACGTTCCTACTGTGGTCGCAATATAAAAGCTTTAAAATTTCATGCTGTTATTTTATTGCCAAGACCCCAAGAGATCTTGGCGATTGTCAAGAAATAAAGCGAGATTTTATTTGTAACCTTGTTTCACATAGGTGATTCAAATTGCTATTTATTAATTCAGCAGTTTTCAACAGCCGCTGTAGAAATAAATATATATTTAAATATAAAGTACGCACACGCATCTTACAGTTATATTTAGTAATGGCTTTCTAATCTAATTAAGTATTCTTTGCTACAGTGTCAAATTAATTTTCTCCTTTCAGCGAAGTACAAATGACTTCTTAAAGGGTTGTGTAAACCGCTTTATATTTCCTTGAAGGCATCTTAAATTAAATTATGCTTTTCATTATTTATTAGAAGCTATATAAAATGTCCTTACGTAATCTAAAGAAATTGAGTGTTAGCGCAATGGCAAGCACGAAACATAATTACGGTAAGTGTATAATTAAATGCCGAGTTACCTAACTATATATAAAGTAATGTATTTCAGAAGGGGGGACAAAGAATATTGTTACACATTTTATGCGATTCTGGAAAAAATATTTAGAGTTAGTTATTTACGGTTATAGGGATTTAAGGCTAGGCAGTTTTTGCAAAACGTTACATTAAAGACACGATAAAACGCTATCTTCCGGTTATTTAACGACAACTTGTACGTAACTCCACGATAGCGTTGCCGTATTTTTAATGTTACGATATACGAGATGTGATCAAAAAGTTCTGATTGCGATCAACGTATGCCAGCCAAAACAATCAGCACCAGTTGGTCGATCACTGCATCTCTGTCTATATAACAACTTTGTAACTCCTTTTACGTGAAGATCAATTGTAATTTTACCATGGACCTCATAATTGCGCGGCGAGCAAACATCAACTTTTGCACCAAACTAGTAGCATCTGTAAGAAAAGCCCATAACATGTTCAAAAGACCTAGCAGGGAAGCAATAAGTTGAACGACGTGTTTTGAGTGGCATGTGCGCTTCAAAATGGGTAGAATATCATTAAAGGACGATCAGAGGTCAGAGCAACCTTCCAGTAGCACAACAATTGAAAATGTCGAAAGAATTCGACACATTGTGCATCAGGATCATCGAATCACCATCAAGGAAATTGCCGATATCGTCAATGGGTCTTCTGGAACAGTTCAAGCGATCCTCGCATCCAATTTGAACATGCACCGCGTCGCTGCCGTCACACGTTCAAATCTCGCGAATTTTTCAGACTCTACAATACGATCGTTGCTCTCCAACACCCTTATTCTCCAAATTCTCCGTCATGTGTCTTTTTCCTCTTTTTTAAGCTGAAGTTCAAGCTCAAGGGTTTCGGTTTGAAACCATGGAATTGATACAGTGCGAATTGTAGATGGTGCTTGACATACCTGAAGAAGGTGTTTCAAGAGAACATTCTTACAGTTGTAGAAGCGCTGGCAGCGGTGTACAGTTATACAAGGGGACTATTTTGAAGGTAATAGTAACCACATAAAATAAATACGTGTATCTTTTTTATAGGCCGTATTGAAACTTTTTGATCGCTCTTCGTATTAGCGTTGCTTTGTGTAATAACTCCTTCTTAATTTGATATTACTTTCTCATTATTCAATATTTGCTTGTATTCGGAATTTTCTTGGGTCACGTGGTATAATAATAAATCTTACATTCAGTTTATAATCTTTTTAAAATAAAATGCTATACATGACTAACTTACATTTTGAGAAATTGGTAATTAAGAGGGTACTTTTATAATCCCCCGCATATAAGAGTAACGCTGATTAAACAGACGTGTTAGTAGTCTAAACGCAATATGATATTTACAAAGTATATTTAGCATTATGTTAAATATATATTTCTAAATTAAAATTGAAGAACTAAATTAGTTTTTACTATAACTATTTTAACTAAATATTTATTGTTGTGCTATTGAATGAAAATAAATTTTAAATTAATTTCTACCAGTATATTTAAATTTAAGACTAATTGGCGGTATTATGCAATGTGTTGTGTTGACTAAAAATCAAAAACTTAAACATCGTATTTTCAAAAACTATTAACAAAAAAGTGTGTACTAATAATTTTCATTCAGAATTGCTTTCTACAGAAAGACAAATACAGGGTAAAAAACTAATATAGTACGGTACATAAAATTTCTTGAATGAACTTAATTGCTATTCAATTAGACTGAATTAACTAAATGCTAATGAAACAACAAACCGTATCATAAAGGACGCGATCGTTACGGCAAATAAGTCACCCCTGCGTGTATCGATTTGTAATTACAGCGCCTAATAGAATGCGCCAACTACGATTATAAGTACTTAAATATTTCATGCTGTAACACAGGAACACCATACCAACGGGAAGGTGTTTTAAATTTTCAATTTACTGGCGCTAGCGTATTAGTAAAATTGTTAAAATTATTTACGTCCAACGGACGATCGCTATGTTTAAAACATATAAATACACTTTTCACTTACCCAGATGTAGTCATACATAAACGAAATTTAAAATTCCGTATATTGATAAATGGTGAAAAAGACTTACCTGAAACAAAGAAAAAGAATTAATTATAGCATTAGATATACAAATTAATTCTTCGTTTCGTTAACAAGTACTTTAGCGAAACATAAGTTAACATTAGAGAAGGTTAACAAGTTTAAATAGTAAAATCATACAGCGTCAAAAATATTTTACAAAAATTACGCCTACATAAAATACAGGTGCTTGAGAAATTTCTTATGATGCTTTTTTGTTATTCTATTGTCAAGTCAACTTTTTATTCTGCCATTTTTGGTGTCTGTCAATAGAGTTTTGTGCTATTGTTTAAAGAGACTGTCAATAGAACATTTAGAGTCAGAATTAACTCAACATTATCCAGTACCAAACTCATAAAGGCTGGAGTGCCCCAGGGTAGCATATTAACACCAACTTTATTTAATCTGTTCGTTCACGATCTGCCTACAGCTATCAACTCAACACTAGCCATGTATGCTGATGACACGGCGATAGTAACACAGAGTTCCAGTGCCGAAACAGCAATCGATCACCTCCAAAACTCCATAAATATAACATTTGAATGGTTCCAGAAATGGAAAATCGAAATAAATCCCGGCAAATGCCAAACGAAAATGTTTACCCTCAAACGATACGCCCAACTTACAAAAATAAATATAAATAATAATGAAATAGACTGGAACCCAAAGGACCCAGCAGTGAAATATTTAGGTGTTTACTTAGATACAAAGCTTAACTGGGGATACCACGTCAATAAAAACTCAACGAGTGCCACTGGGTGTATTATATCCGTTAATAAATCGCAAATCCCATCTTAGAACCGAATGCACTGTGCTCATCTATAGAGGAATCCTCCGACCAATACTCACCTATGCATGCCCAATCCGGTGCTAAATTCAAAAATAACAATGAAGAAACTCCGAACAACACAAAACAAAGTGTTCCGAATTGCAATTAAGTGCCCGTGGTTTGTTCGCAATACACAAATACATGACGAACTAAGTGTTCCACTAATATCTGAGTTTATCAAGAATACTACTGTGAAGTTTTACCACAACTTAGTTTTATTTCCCAGTGCCACTAAATTAATTCTCGGACAAAAAGATATCCACACGCGGCTCAAACGCAAACTACCCCAAGATTTAATCTAAAGACTATATAACTTAAAAATAATATTTAACGTGGAAACTGTACGACAGAGGTGTGATTGGTCACTTAATCCTCTCTTGATTATAAGTACAGTAGTAGTTAGATGTAAGTACCAATTAACAAAGCCGTGTATTGGATATTGTATTGCAGAGCCAGCTATAATAAATTAAAAAAAAGAGAGACTGTGTTTAATAGTACAGGGAATATTAGTCATTATGGGCTACTCACTGCGATTTATATGTGGAGAAGAGAAGATATTATACAGAAAAATATTGTGTATATTATAACAACTTGCAGATTGGTATATTGTTTCTCGTATATTCTTTATATTAGTGCAGTATCATATATATTAATATTCATTTAAATTTCCCCGATTTCACTTTTTAAGTCAACAGTACCAAAATTTTACTTTGTAGATGCTATAATCTGTATGACTGAATGATGAAGTAATATATGAGAGTGATTTTCCATGCATTTCCTGAATAGGGTGCGAAAAATAACTGTATAATGAATATTTACTTCTCATGGACAATGAATGGATACATTGTCTGTGAAGTTGCCTCAATTAAATAAATAGGAATCATTCCCAAAGGATGCGAAAATTAACATTAATAGAAATAAACGCACATGGGGGACGGTTTCAAGAGCAAAGGTAAACAGGATGTTGGTGGCGAAAAATAACATTTGTACATTTGTGGATTAACTACAATTGCCTGAGTTCAATAGAGATGAGAGGAAAAACATTAGTTATACTCGAAAAAGATTTTATGTTGTATATGGTTTTCATCATCGAACATATATTTTAGAATCGGATTTCCTCTATGCATATTTTATTGTATTTAATTATTAAGATACATGCATTCTTAATTAATGGTGTACCACGAAAAATATTCAAACCGCCTGTAAGGGGTGCTACGAAATTTCATAAAATTATTGATATCATTATTAACAGTCTTTTTGTCCCACTGCTGGACACGGCCTCCTTTCTGCCACATATTTTTGATCAGCTTAAGGTAGGGGGACCTACAGTTTAACTTCGAATTCGAACGACAGAAATTTTTCAAACGGCATTAAATTCTGACATAACAATGAGATCGGTGCTTTTCAATGAAATGTTTGTTTTCTCGAGTACCTAAGGAGTTTGTTGTGATTATGACAGATCTGGGCGAGTTGAATCCTTTATAATTCATGCATTAGAGTGGTGTTTGACGACTATATTAGCTGGGACGGATAGAAGGGATATGGAATTAATGTATCGATGGAATGTATGTGATGATAAAATCGGAACGATTTTGTTTAATATGGGAGGACCAATTGTCTTCGCTGCCGAATTGGGAAACAATTAAACTTTCGAATTACAGCTTTTCAGAAGACGATATTTACGTGGTTGAACAACTCGTGAAGGTTCAATCCAAGAAAGATCCAAGTTGGCCAAGAACCTGTGAACTGGGGGTACGGGTGTGAAGTAAAGGTATATAATGTATATGAAAACCACATGGAAGCAAATAGGTACTTTCTTAGAAAATTAATAACGACTGATGAAACTTTCTTTTATTTGTCCAGTTTAGCTAACAAACAAAATTGCTGCTAAGGATCAAATAACAATCCGATACAATATCTAGAAAACCCATTTGACAGCCAAAACTGACCTTGTAATGTAGAGTAACAGGCTGGGGGATTCAGGCCTACATTTTTTTAAATATAATGGCACAACTGTTTTAGGATATGCCGGAAGGTATATCAATATGCTAAATAATATTTTATCAAATAAATTATACGGTTTGGATTGCGACCAAGCCAAATGTTTCATCAAGACGAAGCAATGATATGGCAATACGGGATTATTCTTTATGGGCTATTTAAAGAATGAACTTTTTAGGAATAAGAATAATGTCTAATTTTGCCAACCAAGATATATAAATCTTAATGCCAATGAAAGTTAAAATATCGCATATCTCTATTATTTCTCTCTTGCAAAAACAGCTTTAAACAGATTAGCAATACTGCAATTCAAAACTGTAATCAGCTTGAAATCTATATACTATTATTTTTTATATACTTAGTTAACAGAAACAGTTAAAGTGACTCTGTAATATTAAATTTAAAGTATAATTAAAGCAGTGATTCAAGGGTATATCTAGATTATATGGCATAAGGTTATTTCTGCTAGCTTATAAACACTCATCTTGAAGGATTTTCATCAACGTGACCTTCTAACTGAAAGCAATTTGTGTTCTCGGCTTTCTGTTAAATCAAACCAATACCAAGGGATATGCTTGAGTTTTGATCACAAGCCGTGACTAATTAAATAATGAAATATCTACAAACTTTCGACACGAATTTAAATGGGGATCGCTGATTTAATTTTAGTTGTGACTAACTAATATCGATTTCATGTGTGTATTATAACTAAATGAATTACTTCTATAGTGGACAATATTAAATTATCATTATCTTGTTAACAGTCAACATAGAAGAAAATTAGGATTTATAGTATTTTTAGAGTCATCCTCGCTTCCCATAACGACAAACTTCTGCACAACTAACTATTGCTAATGTCTTTACTGTGCAAATAGTTCTGTGGAAAATGCTGCTAGAACATAAGCACTAGAACTAGAATGTATATAGTTTTATTTAGAATGTAGATAATGCGGAAGTTGAGATAATTTCTATAATGTATGAAGTATGCAAAGTACTACAATATGATTTGCATTTGCACTGTTGGATTTGATAATCTTTTTGAGACTAGCAAGTTACGTTATATCTTACCTTTTAAGGCAGTGAAATAGTAATTAATATAATAATATTTAAATTCGGTGATTGTGAGGCATTTCAACTGCATAAAAAGCTAAATAGGTAGTAGCTAATTTGTT
Source organism: Limonius californicus (assembly GCA_014611495.1). Taxonomy (NCBI): domain Eukaryota; kingdom Metazoa; phylum Arthropoda; class Insecta; order Coleoptera; family Elateridae; genus Limonius; species Limonius californicus. Next base: position 7,233 of record JABXWE010102169.1, read on the forward strand.
GATATAATAAAATACCTGATGCGACAAAAAGAATATAATGGCGGTGGCGTTTAGAACGAACCACGCGTGTCTTTGATTAGACAAATTTGTGATTACAGAGGCATAGTTAGTTAACTTCACAAATTGTGAACTAATTTTTAAACCACGACCTCTATTAAGTTTTTTTCTTTGATCGCTTCATTGTAATTTTATCAATTCGATTTTTGTAAAAAGTTCCTACTGCTAACAGTTACGGACCAATAAAGCTCGATTGCGCTAACTTTCCATGTAGATGAAGAAGAAAAAAAAAAACGATATGAATTTGTCTAATAACTGCAATTCTAAATTTAAGAATATTGATAAGCTTTAGATGTACTGAATTGATCAATAGACAACATTTTTAGAGTTTTGTATGTTCGTAAACAATAATTAATAATGAAAATTCGAAAGATCTGCATTTTATAATATTAGTTAATCATCGTCATTGCATATGGTTAGGCAACCAAAAACACTCTGTAGTTTCAAAATTCTGAATTTTCGACATAAAAGAAAGATTTTGTATGCATAATTATTCAAAACGTGTAATTGCGTTTTCAAGATAATAAACTAAATAATTATTTAAATAGGTTTTAACCCAAAACTGCTACACCAATTGGTCTAAATCAATTACTCAATATTAATTACGATACTGTATACTATGTCACGGTAACATTTGTAAAGCTTTTCTTCGATAAATGGGAGCTTTAGCTAGAGATTTATTTGTACAACTAAAATTGTCTAGTAAATCAATAGAACCGTTATACTATAATATAGCAGTATACCAGAACTAGAACATGGTTTTAAAATTTTGCAACGTTAGGTAAAGACGTTTTATAGGAACACTATTAGATGACATAAAATAGCATATAATTATTAATAAATATTATAGATACAAAAATAGCTTGAATAAAAATTAGACAATTTTAAAAGTTTTTTAATTGCATGGTTAAAGTTTTATAATAATTTTAGATATACTATTTTATTTTAATTTCAACTACACAAAATAGATCTTTTATTATTAGATATTTATCCAAGAAAATACAAAACTAGATTCTCTTAGAACGGTAAAAACATTTAGGTACCAGCATATAACTTTTTTGTTGTGGTAGAACGTATCTAATGAAAGCACAATAGCATGGTTCTCAACATTTTACCTACAAAGTTTTATATGAAGGTGTTTAGGATATGTTGTTTATACAGTACAGAACATGTCAATGTGTTACATTTACATAATGGAAGTATCGAGTCTTGCATTGAAATTAGCCAGGATACTCTACATATGCCAAAATGTCTCTTTAATAGACCTGAAACGTGATCCTGATAATGATGATGAATTTATTATGTAAATACATACATGCATGGCAACACTTTCTATATACGTTATATGAACGTCTTAGTGATGCTGTTCCCTTAATATTGATTCGAGAATAATGGAGTACATGACATTTAAAAAATATACTATTACACATGCAGAGCAAACATTCCAATCTTAATCTTCTTGATATCTACGGGATAGGTTATAGTTTCCTTGTAATTTTGTATATTACAAAAGTTTGTTCACTACATAGTTTATAGACGTAATGACCATGGACGTCGTTTCACAATGCCTTTTAGATAAGGAGTTGTTAAAATATTTCTATCCGTGCCATTCAACAATGATGTGTACCGCAAAGCGCTTTTGTAGTAAACTAAGACAAGTTTAAACATGACTGCAACTAATGTGAAACAGTCGAAAATCGAATATCTGTTTTATATCTGATCAGCATTCACAGAAAAATGTTCAAGTGGACATAGAAAGAATTTAACTAGTTTTCCATACTATTCGTTCTGAAAGACTAAACCTTATGTAACTGTATTCTATTTTAGTTACGTTTGTTTGCTTTTTGATAAGTTTCCATTTTATTCTGCTGTGATTCTTATATAGTTTTATGGAATTTTGTGCATGGCAACCTCGGCATTGTGTCGTAAAGAGGGATAGATTAAGAAAGAACGAAAGAAAGATGTAATTTTATATTTATTATTCACTATTCCATATTGGTTGTAATAATCTATTCATTCGTACTTGAACCAGCTTCAAATGATATGCAGTGCGTTCTATTAAAATAGTTGTTATTTTTGTTAAAACCGAAAGTAATAGGAGCGGTGTTCAATATATTTCGTAGTTTCGCTATTAATATACTAACTTTTCACACACGATGTATATTACTCCTTTGCTATTAAATATAATCATCATTCATCATTGACAGCCCTTTTGTCCCACTGCTGGGCATCGGCCTCTTCTCTGTCACGTGTTTCTCCTCAGCGCTAAGGTAGACAGACGGGGGATCTACAGTATAACGTCGAATCCGAAAGACCGAAATTTCATAGAAGGTTTTTAGCATTAAGGTTGCAAGTCGGATTGGAGAATTGGTGGTGGTGGGTTGCAGACAAGATTTTTATAAATCTGCATAGTAATGTGTAGGTTTCGAAACCAAGCCAGAATCGAAGTTTCACTCAGAAAGCGAGTGAAAACTCACTCTACCAGCTGAGCTACCAGCACACACTTTAAATATAATAATAATATAATATTTTCAAAATTTTTATTGTTAAATCCTATTATTCAAAAATTAGTACAAACAGCACTACGAAACAGCGTCTGTAAGAAAGTTTAAGAGCAGTGCATCTTTTCTTACAGACGACCCCGCAAGTCCGAAAGAATCATTAAGATTTTTTTTCATTAAATATGTGATAAGTATATTGTTGTTTTTGCAACTGAGTTACTGAACATTTACATTGTAAGTATTTCATATGATTCGTGTCACAAATCTTGGAAGACGGTACCTCATATGAACGTACATAATGCGATAGTCATTCAAGAGTTGTTGGCAGTAGATTTTGAAAGGCGTCGACAGTACCTTTTTTTTCTCATTCATTCATACTATCCCCCCCCCCCGGAACCGCTTTCGCATTACTTCAGGGGGGTGCGGGCGTCCCTTACACACTAACCATTCATCCAACATGCACCCTAAACTTAACTAAGCGAAATGCGGTCGCCCCAGTCGGGTTTCGAAACCTCGACCGATCGGACCGAATTTCGCTGTGAACTCGAGTGGGGGCGCGTATCAGCAGTGCTCCACCGAGGTCCCATATACCTACTAGGTCTAGCTATTCAGTTCTGTACCTAGTTTGATGAAAACCTCAAAAATGATATTTTAGATGCGAGATTTTTCAACGATTAAGCATGTTTCATCTTAGTGGCTACGTAAACTTCCGAAACTAACATACATGATCAGAAAATCATCTTACATGTCCGAAAAACTAATTACATTCCCTCAAAATCGGAATTTGGATTGCGATGTGGAAAAAAAGGATAAATGGGTCACCTTTTTAATGAGAATTTCAATACCAACAATTACCAGCAACAATTTTTTAGATCGCTTGTCGATCAACTCCACGATCATGAACATCAGCTTGAGTTCTTACAGCAAGATGGTGAAACAGCTTATACAGCAAGCGCTACGTAGAATTGTCTAATGACATTTTTTTATAGTAAAATAATAGACAGACATCGTTAGCCACCGCGATTGCCCAACTTAACACCTCTCGACTACTTAATATGTGGACATCTTAAAAATGCGGTATAAGCAAATCGTTTACACAAAATGGGGGAGTTAAAGAAGGCCATACTGAATTTCGTGAATGATATCACACCGAAACAGTTGGTAGCCGGCTTTGCAAATTGAAGTGCAGGGATAATATTATTTTAGCTAATGATGGGGGACATTTTGAACAAGTATTGTAATTTTACAAAGTGTTTAACTAATTTAATTTATGTTATTAAAGTAAATAATTATAGAAAGCAAAAATCTGATGATGATGATATTCATTTAAACTGTAATTAAATTGTGTATTAAATTGTGGTTTTTACGTACACGTTAACTTTCGTAATATAAAAGTTTACGCGAAGCAGAAATTGTGATATACCACAAGAAAATAACTTTTTAAAAACTTCTAAAGGTAATGATGCTGTACAAACATTGGTATTAGCAATTTTTTAATTTCCCACGATATATTAAATACAATTGTACACCAATGGAATTAGTCAAGAGCACATTAAGTAGAAAAGGAACAAGGACAAGGACACTGTGTTTATCATTAGCCCTTTAATAAAAGCCTACGTTTTTCCTTGGGCTCCTACATAAAAACTTCGAAGCATTTAGTAGAAGCTTTCGTTAAAGCATTTTTTTAATAATTACAGCAATATGAAAAATCGACGTAAAGTTGCTCTTATCAGCAATTATTTCTCAACACAGAGCGTATACCTCCATAACAATAAAGCCCAACCCTGTTTATCAGTCTTCAAGTTCATGCTGAGTAATTACTTGCATGCGTATACCAAATTTTGTAATGAACAATTTTTACAAGAAATGCAATAAATAAGTGCTTTTTGGAATATCCCTGGTACAGAATGCACTGAGAATATAATATACATTCCACCGCGTGTGCAAAAATCTATTCTACAGCAATAAATATGGTTAACGCTGGTGCTTGCGAATCGCTAATCCTAAACTTTATTCTTTGTATGTAATTTTTTATTTTCTATTTACGTTTGAAATCTTAATGCGCGTTTGCGCATTGTAACTAATGAGAGAGTTGGAGCATTTTAATTGTGCTAGATTTATAGAAATTCTTAACAACCTGATTTGTGCTTTGAATAATCATGGTGCTTGGGAAGGCTTCTGAAAGCGATGTTGCTACTGCTAGATGGTATGACAATTGTCATTAGTGATACAGCTGAACAAGTTAATGTAATTGTACATTCCAGTCATAATATCATTGAAAATCGAAGAACGTGGATAAAAAGGAGCCATAACCTCCCAATTGAAACGAAACATTATTTTAAACCGTTATGAACATTTAAAATGCGAGAAAATTGTAAATGATAAATATTATGAAATCATTAAATGTGCATTGGAAGTGATAGAAGTTGCCTATACAATTTTATGATGCTGTATACAGGGTGGCATAATAGTGAGATGTTGTTTTCTAATGTTTTTCTTACAGCAGCTTCGAAAAAACTTTAAATACAAAAGTTATTTGTTGGGTTACTATTATATTATTATTATGGAGCTTTGCTTTGTAGGGCCATCGCTTTTGTGTGAGGCAAGGCTAAGCAAGTTTGTGCAATGCACAAGTTGTGCATGGTAATCCAACAAACAACTTTTGCATTTAAAGTTGTTTCGAAGCTGTTATAACAAAGACATTAGGAAACTATATCGCATTATTATGCCACCTTGTATATTGGGGATGTGTTAAAAACTGCAGAAATAGTATGTCGATGACTTACAAATATGCATCCAGAAAAAGTATAGAAGACACTACTTGTGAGTCTTACCAAAATCAATTCAGCTCTAACTACAGAAAAAATGCTTCCATGAATTAATGAAAAGCATCGTTTTCCTTACAGGAACTTGGGAATACTTAGCAAGCATTTAATGATGGATATGAGATTTAAATAAAAAGCGGTAAATAAAAGAGAATAGCTTATAAAGAATGATTGTATTATGCGGTTCACGCACGAATACCTCACGAAAATAGGTTCTAATCGATCAATTGTTTGGTTTGATGAAACCTGACTCGATATAGTCGATACTGCTAAATAGAGGCAACTAAAAATGTTTTAGTAATCCCATATTCCAGGGAAAAACGAATAATTATTACGCATGGTAGCTCCGAAAACGGATTTATAAATGGATGCTTAAAATTATCGGAAAAAAGTTTTAGGGGTGCTTTTGCTGACTAGCATCAGGATACGGGCACAGAAATTTTTGAGGCTGAATTCGCAAATATTACTTTCGAATATACTAAAATACAGTGCTATTGTGATAAATATTGCTTCCTGCCACTCTAGGCAGTTACGAAAAGATCCCAACTATGAACACAAAAAGCCGAAAATATATAAATAGATATTCTAAGATAATAATATTCATATGTTCTATAACGCTAAAATGATATATAATAATACTGAACATTTTACATGAAATGGGTTTACAGAAAAAATACTTTATTAATGAAAGTGCTGTTGATAATGGATATTGTATTTTATTATTACTTCCATATTACTATGAATTTAACTTAAGCAAAATCATACAGAGTTTGATTCTAAATCTTACTCTGTTTAGTTTAATTATGTTACATAATTTACCTGTTTAGTAAATACTGCCAAGACTAATTTAGTTAAATAACTCCATGACTAGAAATATACTGTGCTGAAATAAGGTTTGGAACGAAACAGCTAAATAATTACTGGTATGAAACCCTTCAAAACTTGCTTTTTAAATTCATAATATCATTCTGTCGGTGTTATTCGAGTTTTATAACACATAACTATTTTTCCAAACAGTGATAAAACTCCAAACAGAATTACACTGTAATAAATCTCGCATAGAACGTTAATTTCAAACAACGGTTTTTAAACAAATAAATAATACCCTTTCCTGCTGAGAATAGACAAAATCCTTATTTTCAAGAGTGCACGGAAGTTACGAAGTATATGAGCAACTTAAAATACCATTTACTTTGAAAACGTTTGTTTGCAAATCTGACAGTGTAATAAATATGAAGTATCAAGTAAATGTTATTATATTATTTTTTTGTATGTCCTGCCCAGCCGTAAAAGGAAACTTGGATAACGAATTTAATTTAAAAATACTTCTCTTTGAAATGGATTAACGGCTGACGTTCTAATGGCGGCGGCTACCATACGATCAAATTTATGCAAATGGGAATTAAATGGTAATGATTAACCAAGAACTTCCATTCACATGTTGCTAAATTTAGCATATTTGCATATTAGCGTTTACTTAGATTAAGCACAGTATATTGAAACGCATATTTGTTTAATGATAAATTTTGATGGATTAATACGAGGTCAAACAATTAAGCTCTGGGGCGGAGAGCTTTATAGAGAAAGCTTTTTCCAACTAGGCCTTTAATATTTATACATCTCCACTCAAAGAAAAGCCTTCCGATGGTCTACATTTAATCAAACATTTATACAGGTTTTGAAAACTCTTTTGTTTCTCTTTTCCCGCTTGTTATTGTTTTACTTTTTAATCTTAAGAATGTCTTTAAATATCGATCTTTTCACTGTACTTTCATACAAGGAATCAAAAGAAGTTACAGGGGACAATATTTAGAAGACTTTGAAATACAATGTTTTTTTAGTCGAAATGCTTTATTGTGCAAAACTGATGAAAGACTGGATTCGCCTACGTATAGTATTTTTCCAATAGCCTTCTTCAATACCCGCAGTTAAGAGTCTAGCTTTGTGGTACAAATTAATCCAGTATAAATAATGCCTTTGAAATAAAAAATAAATGTGATCAATACGGTCTTGAGTTTTGTTTTGGCAGTTTGTCTTGCTTCGATTATGTTGAAAGATTCCGTTCCAGATTACACTCTACCACTTGGTTTCTAGTTCGTATTTACAACATCTTATCAACAATAAACATTTGTAAAAACGCAGTTGTGTCAGAAGCCTCCAGCAGATCTTAGCACGCGTCTATGAGACATTGTAAAGCTCGGATTGATTGCAATTGATTGATGGTAACTATAAAAACATATTTTGGAATATACTATATCTGCATTTTTATACACAGATTTATAATGCGGTAGAAAATGTTAGGTAAAATAATCAAGAAGTTAGAAACAAAGTAAAATATTTAAGTAAATAGACTCCTAAAATAGTTAGAAATTTCAAGAAGACTAAATAAGCCATACGGATCTATTTCTCTTACTTAAATCTTATATTTCCTTTTTATTAGATGAACTTATATTGCTCTTTTTGGTGCAGTTTTAATGTTAGAGAAACAATAAATTTACTAATTTATTAACAACATTGCATTGGATATTTTGGGATGTTGAGTTGTCTCCTAATTTAATTTATGTTTTGGAATCGGGCCTATTACATGGTAGAAGAATTTTTTTTAATATACGTATACGCTTTTCTATTAAATGCAGTATTCTAAAGCAGCGGATCGTGGGATTGTACAGTGATAGTACCATGGCTGTTGTCTATTTTTCGGGTTGTCTAGATTGCTTTTTGTATGTTAGTTTGTATTCGGTAATGAAATTGACTTTGCAAATTCCAGCATGCTAGAGACATATCGTTGCGTCAGTTAAAAAAAGGGGCCAAATAATAATCAGGCACAGAACAGCAATAAATCATTATGAAGTTCGAGGCGATTTCTTACTTTTGTTCTGATGGTCTGTGGCAGACGAGGAACGTAATTCGCACAAATATGATATAGCAAATGACACCAAACACTTGATAGTTTTATCCGCAACCGCGGGGTATTCTTGATTTTTTTTTTATTCCAAAAATTGATCTACGCTCTCCGACAAGAAGTCTAGTTTCAACATTCCATCACATGATATTTCAATAAGTTGTTTTCTTATGTTGGTTGAAATCTCAGCTTATTCAACGAAATTGTCTAAAAGTGGATTCAGTATCCGTCTGTGATTGTAATAACTGTTATGAATTTCTTTAGGAAAATAGTCAACGAGCTGTTGTTTTTAATTGTACAAAACTAATTTGCATATCTGCAAACACGTGCTCACAATTTATTATATTATCATCCTTAACTAAGTCTTCTATGAGTTCTTGAGTGCACTAGAATGAATGAAACTTCCTCTTTCCTATTGAAGTCGACCAGAAATCAAGCCCAAGTTTAGTGAGTGATATTAAACTTAATAGGGTGAGATGGTTGGACCATTTAGAGAAGATGGAAGTAAGAACTAGCAGAAGGATCTTCAAGGGGATTTTTAAAGGAAGAAGACCTAAAAGAAGAATACGATCATGCGGGATCGACAAAGTGGAGAATTATTTGATAATACCGAGAGCCGAGAACTGAAGACGATTAATGGTAGATAGAAAAAATCAAGAGAAGCAAACGCAAGCCTAGGCGCAAGGGTAACTAACTTGCACTGGCAACAACCAACTGCAGGTAAGAAACTCTACGAGAGGCCATCGTACCGAATGGACTACTAAGAAATAAGTAACTATGGAAGTGGTTTATATTCGTTACATAATTTCTATATTATTGGTGATTCATTATTAAATAATTTACTAGAAGTAAATATTACTAAATTGGTTAAAAATCTGGAACAAGCAATGTTTCAGTCGTCATTCAAACAGCAGAAGTCTATTTAATCTTTTACGTAGAATCACTTTTATTATGAAGGTTGGTTTATATTCGTGGTGGGCATAATCGAAAGATTAGTACTCGAATGATTTTAATAATCGAAATATTAATTTGAATTATCATTCGAATCCAAAAAGTGCGCGCATTTCGGCAATGCGAGAAATGCCTCGTATCATCTATTGAATGATGATTTCCAGGCACCCCCCCTCGTGTCTCAAATTGTTTTTTCGGTTTTGACTGTATTCTGTTCTGTGTTTATCTAAATTTTGTCACACTGTAAGATTAACCTGATTATAAATGCCGTTGTATGGTTTTCGATGTTATATTATAAATTATTAAATAATAACGATATTTCTAATTATTTTATTATAATTGATTAATAGTTTATATCTTTATAAGCGTAATCATGACAACCAATGTAGCAACCAAACTATTTAAACAGGAAGGTAATATGAAAAGAAGGACAGATTGCAAATGATCGTAACTGATAAAAATCAAAAAAATTGGTTTACTTGATATTTTTAAACAGTAAATTGCTGAAATTATTTTATTTATTTATCTACTTTAAGACAATAATATATTTAATTGAAAAATAATCAATTTAGAAATTTCTACAATTAATATTTTTGAATTTAAGTATGGAAAAGTAGAAATAAATAATCGTAACTTAAAAACCTGCCCGGTTCGAAATTCTAAAAACCAATTTTGCTAATTCAGCTGCACATGCGACCCATCATACAAAACAAATCAAATATGTTATTTTGTTGTTTATCTTCTACTGTCTTCTCGAACTACAAATTTATTCGAATACTACTCAAATTAAATACCGACATAAACGATATTTCGATTACCACAGCCGAACAACAAAACGAAAATAATCCGAAAAGTATTATCATTCGAATGAATTACTCGCATCTCCAGAAGTATTCATAATCAAACATTTCGAATGACTTCATTCAATACTAAATATTTATTTTCGAATGAACCTATTCCATACTCTGTTTGCGATATTTTACATATCTTTTAGTGCGCTATACAAATCTTCAGTTTTGAAAATTTTCACTAGTACCTACAACAAGGAAGCACCAAACACAACAATATTTTTGAAGGAAACACCCTATGTTTTCCGCTATAAATTAAAAGCTATTCAATTCTTCATCGAAAAGTTACTTTTATTTTACTTTGATGGCTTAATCAACACACAGTGAAGAAAACTGTATCCAATATAGCGACAGAAGTAAAACAAGCATTAGGACGGCAGCTCGGTAAACAACAACTGCGATCTCAAACTGTGTATAAAAATAACGGGGTTGCGGTTTCACCATTTTTTTTCTGGTCTGTTACGTATCTCCCGAGAGTCATGTTGTTTTTTCAGTACTTTCAAGACTACCTAGTCAGAATAATGTTTTTATTATTGTGGCTTTATTTTGAAACAGAATTAATAATAAAAATATCGGGGTTTAGTAAGCTTTTAATTTATTGTAAAAACCTTTCCATTACAAATACTTTTACATCTGCGGTTTCTTTGTTTTCGTTTTAACCTAGGATAAGGGCTTGAATACGCAAAACTATCTAAGATAACGGAAATTTATTTCTGCTCTAATTAATTAAAAGGAAATGTTCAATCTTCAATCTTCAATGTTAAATACAAAATTAACAACTCTGTATACAGGGTGGACTAGCTAAGTCCCCCTTTAAAAGTGGTTGACGCAACACAACATACGTATAGCATGGCAACTAAAGTAATTCTACTATTTATTTAATTAAATTGAACAATATTCCTTACTTATGAAAATACTAAGACGAGCTGTTTATTTACTTAATTTTAAATAAGATATTTTCAAATAAGGAGTACACGCATTTGTTACTTTTTTTGGTGGATGCCTTGGAAATGTGGGTGCACTCTACAATTATATATCCGCTGCTATCTAAGAAGAAAAATTTCGTTTACGAAATATTTAGACGCCTTAAAACGAAGGTAGATTTGTTGATTCCAAAACGATGTGAACATGGATGATGATCAAGCAGTGTTAAATGTAGTGAATCAGAATCCTCATGTAAGTCAAATATCAAGAGATCCAAAAACAGCTGATTCTCAGCGGGCTGTGAAATGAAAAGTCACGTCTTTGCTAGACTAAAGGAATGTTTATGATGTCAGCTAAATTAGTTATCTTTTTTTGATACGAATCTGACAGGTTGTTAAAATGATTTTTAATACATTTCAAAGAGCATTCATTATTGAATCTTACTTTCGGAACGGCTTTCAAGTTGACGGAGAATGGACCTATTCGATTCCTCCTTGTTTTGTGGAATTCTGAGACAGGTGATTTTTCCAATGAAATTATTACATACCGAAAATTTTATGCTTTGGTTAAGAATTTAGTCAGCAATTTTCGAGAAACTGGAAGTGTTGGAAGGAAAGAAGGGTCTGGTAGGCCAAAGAAGATAGTACCTGCTTTAATTGAAAGTGTAAGACAACGAAATGACGAGGCTCCAAAAACACCAATTAGACATTTATGCCAGCAAATTGATGATTTAAGTTACGATACATGCCACGAATATTGAGACAAGCTTTGCATCTGCATCCTTACCGATTTATTTCCGTTCAGGAGCGTTTAGAACAGGATTATCCAAAAAGAGTTCAGTTTTGTCGTTGGTTTTTGGATAATCTCAATGATGAGCAGTTAAATTTAACCTTTTTTACCGACGAAGCCTGGTTTTACCTTAATGGGTATGTTAATTCACAGAATATGCGGATTTGGAGTAGTGATAATCCACACGTTACAATTAAAGCTCCTCTTCATCCACAGAAAATAGGAGTCTGGGTTGGAATCAGTCGTCGTAAGTTAGTTGGGCCAATATTTTTTGAAGGCACGCTAACTGCAGCAAGGTACAGGAACGAATTATTGCAACCTTTCTTAAACGAACTTCACGATGATGAGCTACGGGATGGTTTTCTGCAACAGGATGGCGCAACAGCTCATGCAGCTGCAGATACAATTAATTTTTTACGCGAATATTTTGATGACCGAATCATTAGTAGGAATGCTGCGACACCCTGGCCCCTTCGCTCTTATGATATTACTGGTTTGGACTTTTTTCTATGGCCCTATTTGAAAAACACCATTTTAAAAACTCCAGTTAATGATTTAAACGAACTGAAACTTCGAATTGAAGAAAACTGTCAAGAAATTAACAACTCACCTCAATTATTAAAAAATGTTTTTGAATGTTGCGAAGATGAGTTCAGAAATGTTTGGAGGAAGAAGGCAGACATTTTCAACATTTGTTGTGATCACTACATTAGTTCAGGTTTATTCATTTCTTTTACTGTTACTCAATAAAAGATTTCTGCTCCTAAAAATGACATTTCATTATTATTTAATTCCAGCTAACACAACATAACCTGAAATTGACATTATAAACATTCCTTTAGTCTAGAAAAGACGTGACTTTTCATTCCACAGCCCGCTGCGATCAGCTTTTTTTGGATCTCTTGATAGATCTAAGCATAAATATGGGTATTAGTAGAACTATAGTTAGAAGAATTCCGAAAGCAAATGTATTTTATCCTACCACGTTTGTTTAGTGCACGAATTACATGAAAATGGCGCTTAGAGAAGACTGCACCATTGTAATTTATTTCAGAATTCACTTCTTTAGAATCAATTTTTAATTGTGAATTGTAAAGGTAAAATTTTGAAACAATAGTGAACTGAATAGTGCACTAGATACGTGTTAGCCATTTTGAAAGTTTTTTTCCGTAAATGTGTTGTGTGGCATAGTAGGTAACCATATTATTGGGTAACACTTTCATCATGAAAATTTAACTGGGCGTTACTTGAATTTTTTACAAAACATTTAACCAGAGCTGTAGAACTCAATGTACGACAAAACCTTTGGTACCAAATGTCGTGCTTACTACAGTTCGATTTTTACGGGTTACTTAAATAATGTATTCGGAGGAAATTGATTTAGAAGAGGAGCTATGCATCCAACACCACCAAGAAGTTGCATTATCACTACATTAGAGTTTCTCTTTGGGGTATAACTATAAAATAGTATATCGAACTCCGGTAGTAAATGAACATGATTTACAAAATAGAATAATCGTATACATGAATTACACGTAACAGGTATGTTCTAGTCCGCAGATTGCGCAGAAAACGTATTAGAAAATGCGTGGAAGTAAATGGAGGCAATTTTAAACAATTACCGAATTATATACAAATTTGCTATTTACTTTTGGTCGTTGGTACTTATTGCGCTTATATTATGGTACGGTTGCTCCAGTGGGTGCTTTTCTTGTAAAATACTAATATAATCAATTATAGTAAAACTGTTTTTAGTACAACAAGGAAACAACTTTACAGACAACTATGATCTATTTCTAATTCCTAAAAAATAAGCGCATCAGTCTCAGTTGCTGTGACACAAAATGTTAGACTGTATCAACCACTTTTAAGGGGGACACAACTAGTTAGCCCACACTGTATTATATCGTGAACTAAAGTAACACATTTTAAAACAATTTATACTTTCGTAGAAATGGCTAAACTTGTCAAATAGGGATGTATATTATTTCTTAACGAAAGTTTTGCTAATAAATGCGTCTGTACGTGAAGGGTTAATATATGTATAGAGTTACTACTTCTCTTATGTTGATTAGCAGTGTAAAAATCTCGAAGAGCAAAAATCTTAAGTAAAACATAAAAACTAGTGAAAATCAAGAAATTCTTACTATTCACCCCTAGGTTTTCCACAAAAAATAAACTGAATCGTCACGTTAATTATTTTCTACATCCGTAATATAAAATTTTGTACTAATGTTTCCTGATGAATCTTAATTGGATAAAACAATATGTTTCTATTTATAATCGTAAATTAGTCTATTATGTGTACACAGAAAAGCATATTCCTTTTGATCACAACAGAATAATAGATTAATAGAAAAAATAAACTCCTTTATTTTCCTGCTGTTGTGGGAAACGCATAGAATAATATATTACGTACTTAACCAGTTCAGAGTGCATACTTCATAAATTTTAACCCATATATGTGCGTATATTTCGACTTCTTAAGTGCATATAAATCTGAGCTCTTGTGATGAGACACGAATTTCGTAGAAACTTCTCGCTTTTTTAAATCCTCAGTTAAAATGAACTTGCATGTTTCCGGGTTTTCGGGTGTTTCAGCATTTACTGGACGCCCCGGCCGAGAATCGTAATTCACATCTTCCCGGCCATCTCGGAACCGAGCAAATCATTCAAAAACTTTGGAACGTGATAAATCTTCATTTCCATAAACAGATTTGATCATTGTGTAAGTTTACGAGGCGGTTTTCGCAGTTTAAAGAAATTTTATTGTTAATTCTGCGCTTATGAAAAGAAACTCTGACAGACAACAGATCAGTGTTTTGCTTGCTAGCGCATATCTAAACCAATGTTAACAATTGAAAAATAGCACAGACACGTAAGGTTTGCGAAAGTATGGAAACAAGTTATTTTCGACGAAAATATTAGGCGTATTAAAAATGATTTGCGCCGTATTTCACGTGATTTTCAACTACAATGGTTGAAGTTCCCAGTTGTTTAACTTGTAACATAACCTCCAATATCGATTTAAAAAGAGGATCATTTATCGTTTGAGAAATAAATTCATTTACAAATGACAAAAAACAAGAGCAGCAATAGCAACCCACCATATTTGTATTATGAATCAAGTTTATATAGAACTGAAACCATTGAATTACTATAATCAGAATTATAAAACCTTGTGATATATTGATAAGTTCTATTTTTAATAGTCATGGAGTTGCCTAAGGTATAATTCCTATCCCACCCAGCTTATCTTGAATCAGCGTACTTCCTGCTATTCACGGGTTTACCATGCCCCACCCTTGAAAAAACTCATGCCCCAACTGCAACCACAAATACTTTAGGAACACGCAGTGCTTATAAATCGAACCTACGCGATTTTGGTAGAATAACTTCGAAGTCAAGCGCTGCCGCCACTGCTTTATAAGTAACGGTTTATAGATGTATTTTGAGTTCTTGCAGAGATAATGTAATTTATTGCAACAAGTCTGGTGAACGTGGTGGCCATTCTTTCACAATTCTCTTTCAAATCTAACGCCCTTTAAATAAAACGCTGAGATGGTTCCCGACCAAACTACTAAAGTCTGGTGGTGTATTCGATTGTTAAGAAGCGATTACTGTTTTTCAAAGTCTTGCAAAAAAACTTTATGTCGATTGAAAATAACATAAACCCAGAACTTCCTTTCGAGCCTTAAAAATAAAAAATATATATGGTGTTCCATTTAAAGTAGCTAAGCGATATATGATTTTTGAAAACAGTAAGCGTTAGTAAAAGATGAATAATGGCATTCATGGCAGTATTTGACGGAGGTGCAAAAGATGCCCCCACCCCTAGGCGACCAAACCCAGGGGCGGCCGCGGACCGTGTATTATGTATGTAAAATTATGACTAATGAGAATGATAATCAAAACTTCTTTGATGATCTTAGATAACTTTTAGCCAAACAGAATTCATTCAAATTAATTGTATATGTAATTTTTGTAACATTACTCGTATACAAGAATAAACTATCTTTATATACAGCCCAAAACAACCTATGATATTTACCCACATTTATTGGTTTGAATTCATGTATGTAATTGGCGGAGGTGCAAAAGATGCCCCCACCCCTGGGCGGCCAAACCCAGGGGCGGCCGCGGACCGTGTATTATGTATGTAAAATTATGACTAATGAGAATGATAATCAAAACTTCTTTGATGATCATTAGACAACCTTTTAGCCAAACAGAATTCATTCAAATTAATTGTATATGTAATCTTTGTAACATTACTCGTATACAAGAATAAACTATCTTTATATACAGCCCAAAACAGCATATCGACGATGTCAAAGCAATACCTTGTATCTACAAAATTAGCGAAAATGGGTTTATTGCAGTTTGTTGGTAAGAAATACGTGATGACACTACTGAGAATGCATATGAGGCTGCCATTGCCTCAGCCAAATCACGTGATTAACGAAATTCCGTGCAATACCTCGTATCTGTGAGCCAATATGGAAGATGGTGTATGTTTTCGCGTTGGTGCTTGTAGTTTATACGTGTTTTTAGAGTAAATTTTAAATATCTTTAGTTTATGGTAAATCTATGCTAAAATTTGATTTGTGTAGAAGGACTATAATGTTGAGTCATCTCATAATATCATGATATTAAGACAAAAAAAATTTTAAAAGTACGATCATTTAGATACATGTAATTGCATTTGACCATTTTTTAGCTCGATCTGCAGTTACATGGTATTGCCCATATAACCTTGGGAGAGCTTAAATTTCCAGATTAAAACTTGTGTGAGAAATTTATAAATTTTAATCAAATGTTCTTAAACACACTTGGTCTAGGAGAATGGAGTGTGAGAAATTGGGTACAACAATCTCAATTTGGAATTTCTGGTTCTCCTAAAACTAGTGGAAGATGTTCCAAACGCCAAAAATTAACAGAAACTGATCTATTCATTTTTAACACAATTACCTAAGCTACCAAGCCATTATTGTCGTAGGGATACAAAAAAGTTGTTTTTGGAACAAGATTTCAGAACTTTTGGGGATTTATATGAGAAATTTTTTGAGTATTCAAAGAGAAAATCAAAAGAAAATAGTTAGTAGAAATACATTCATGAAGTGGATTAAGAAATAAAATATTGGAATATTCAAGCCGCGAAAAGATCGCTGCGACACATGCTTGGAATTTGAGGCAGGTAACTTAAGCAAAGACACGTGGGAAATTCATATAAAAATGAAGGAAAGGGCTCAAAAAGAAAAAGAACACGACAAAGAGGAAGCAAGAAAAGGAAATTGTAACGTAATTACTATAGATTTGCAGGCGGTAAAAATTTGTCCGTCATTACAAGCGAGTTCACTTTACTTTAAAACAAAATTAGCGTGCCATAATTTCACATTTTTTGATATTAATACGAAAGATGCTACATGCTATTGGTAGGACAGACAGACTCCGATATGCAAGCGTCAACATTTGCATCGATGATTGTTAGTTTTCTAATAACTCACTACATTTCCCCTACTGAAAATATTAAAACGATGGTGTTGTATTCAGATGGATGCACCTGTCAAAATCGCAATAGCGTTTTAGCTAATGCTCTATTAAGCTTGTCATATCAATATAAAGTGACAATTATACAAAAATTTTTGGTGAAGGGACATGCTCATACTGAAAAATCATACTATAGAAATCCCTAATGATTATATTCAAGTAACAAAGGACGCTCGTCGTAACTCCAAACCTTACGAAGTTATATGCCCTACATTCAGTTTCTTCCAAAATTTTAATACCAATCTAGTTTATGATTCCATCAGACCTGGTAAAAAAATTAACGATCCAACAGTCACTGGAATTATCGCCCTGAAATACGAAGAAGGTATCATCAGCTACAAACTAGACCTTGATCAAGAATTTTCGCCACTGCCCCATAGACCAAAACATCTGCCAAAAAAAAATTGAAGAATACCCACCATTATTCCAAAGAGAGTTACCAATCACAAAGAAAAAGTTTTTGCATCTTCAAGAAATAAAGTCGAAAATCAATCAAAATTTCTGGAGCTTCTACGATAATTTACACTTTAAAGAATAAGTGCAGTCGTTTTTAGGTTTTTTCTAATTGTTTATGTGGAATAAAAGCTTCATTTTGTTTTTTAAAAATTGTCTAACGTACAATAAAAGTTATTTTGATACCTTAACGTGGTAATTATTTACTCCATGCAATCCCTTGTATCGTCAACTTTTTGATACAATTCTAAATGCAATACCTCGTATCTACAATAAAATTCCAAAATATTACAATTTTGATGACATGTTTGTAAATGATCAATATCGAGCTATTTTATGCGTATAAAAATAATAAAATCATAATTGTACTTCTTTCTCTTAATTTATATAAAAAAATGTGTTTCCTGAAAAATGTCAATTTTGTAGATACGAGGTATTGCTTTGACATCGTCGATATGATATTTACCCACATTTATTGGTTTCAATTCATGTATGTAATTGATGATCGATATTTATGCTCAGTATAACATTATTACTTATTACAACCACCAAACGGCCGGTCAGCTCTGATTTCAAATATATAGACGGCGGCGATATTATTTTTGTACTTGGGCGGCCAACAACCCAAGAACGTTTTTGACACTATTGTATCCTCAATGGTATTGTACTCTAGAGCAGTAATATTCAACTAGGAGTACGCGAAGGCATCGTAAGGGGAACATAAAATTATATACCTACATATTTCATGATTGATCAGAGTTAGTGAACTTGTATTGTTTTCTATTTCTAGCCGTCTCTACTGAGTGGCAAAGTAATAGTTACCACCCCTGGTATAACTTTACTAATTTGCAATTGTTTTACACCACTGGGATAAAAAATTGTCGCTTTATTTTTGAATTTTATAATTACTTTACCGTCTGGTCTGGCCGACTCTATTCAACAATGAAGTGTTGCAGTTGTGATTGTTATGGTGCCAATAATATTGTGGTCGTATAATCACCAGTGCTATTTGTACTAGCTTGATTCTTCTTTTTAGGGTTTGAAACTGGTGATTTAGTACATTACTTTAGATAAAATGTATTGAATTATGCACTAACAACTGCCGAGTGGAAAATCTTTTCTAGGGTATGGTAGGAGAAAAGGTTGAATACCGCTGTTCGCTATTTTAGAGCACATCATTTTTATAAAGATTTCTGTAAGAGTTTCGAAACAAGTAGTTGGCAGATATTTGTTTAAACACGCTGTATATTCGTGTCTTGCATTCGAACCCCTAGACATTTATTTTTACGTGTTCCTTTTAGAAATAAACGATTAATAATGCGTGCAATTTTTTAAAATTGTATGTGTATTTTGCATATCTGAACACATATTTTGTTTAATCTTCTTTTCTGCCGTATGCTCATGTCTGAGAAGTCGCGATACAATGATCACGTGCATTACCCTACACGATGAGTTTCTCTAGACTATCTGTTTGTCTTCTAACTGTATGACTAAAGTATTGCAGAATTCATCGGCGACATATCGTGGAAAGCCTGTCTGTTTCTCCTATTTCATTCAATATGAACGTTCCACGTCTTTGCCCCATACATAACAACATCTGTTGGTCTTTCCATATCTTTGTCAGGTTGGTCATAGCGCTGGAAGCCATTGCGATGCGTCTTCTGATTTCTTTCTCGCATCCTCCTTGGTTGCTTATTAGGGACCCTAGGTATATGAATTCATCGACACTCTCTATGTTTTTTAGAAGTCGTCTTGGTGGCAGGATATGACCTCTATCGACTATAATGAATTTGGTCTTGTTTAAGTTTGTTTCCAACCCCAAATTTCTGCATTCTCTCGTCACTCGTTCTAACATTTATTGCATTTCGTTCGCGTTTCTCGCCAATATTGTTGTATCGTCGGCGTATCGAAATCTGGTGAACCTTTACTCGCCAATCGAGATGCCGCATCTAAAATTATCCAGTTCAGGTCTCATTATATACTCTCCATATACATTGAAGAGTCGGTGTGAGAGTATGCAACTTTGTCGCACTCCCTTTTTAACAGCAAATGTATCTGATTTGTGCTTAACCAACTTGACTACTGCTTGATATGTTGCGTACAAATTCTCTATCAGTGATATGAAGTGGTCTGGGACTCTCATTTCGTCGAGGACTGTTCAGAATTGTTGCCATTGGACACAATCGAAAGCCTTTTTATAATCGATGGAGCATAGTAGCATGCGGGTACTAAATTCACGTAATATCTCAATCAGCCGTCTTGTGTTTGTTTATACAAGTGCATATTTAATAAATTCAAGAGAATATCTTGTATTAGTATCTCTGGTTATTTGTTCATATGAATCTGGGCTTTAATAACAATTTACTTTTCTTACTCTTTCCTTCTGTATCCCGCACTAATATTAACAACAAGCATAATAAATATTCCAAATGTAGTCGTTCTTCAAACCGTGTGAATTGTTGCCAGTACAACTACAGGTGCAAATTAGATCACGTGTCAATCTTGTTTCACCCGTACAACACGAATTAATTAAAATGTTCCACACAACGCGTTTCTACCTTAGCGCTGAGGAGGAACACGTGGCAGAGAAGAGGCCGTTGCCCAACAGTGGGTCAAAAAGGCTGTCAATGATGATGATGATACATCGCCTACGAAAATCTTTAAGCTATCGTCTTCCGCCTGCAGGGCTGAACGCGTTATACATGGTAGCGATATAAATATTAATCTAGCAACGGAATGGGTCTGCGAAACGAAGATCTGTTTAGTAAGCCTTTTCACACTAAAACTCGATGACTTTGAGGGTTTGCTTGTTTTTCTTCAGATTAATGTAAAATGTCTGTAGATTTTGCGTTGTTAAATGTATGGATCTACATATTAAAATGAAGCACAAGAGAGCTTCAGGCGCAGAGAATTTTTAAAACGCCTTTCACGTCTGTCAAAAACAGCTTAATTTAATACTTTTGCTGAACTCCGTACAGCCTGCATTTATTTTAGTGTACTGGGATTAGTTCCGAAATGGCTTTACCTGCCAATAAAATCAGAGAAACAACGTGTAAATTTTTTTCCAGTAAGAGCTAATGTGTTTTGTAAAGGGTATAATTACTGCTCAGCAAAAAAGTAGCAAGACATGGTTAATAGTTTTACCGTTTTGCTTTACTTTGCTGCACCTTAAATTCCAAGGCAAATTTTCTTTTTACTTTCTTAAGATAATTTTGGTAGTGAGAATAACATATGATTGTTACACATTTCACGGATACGGTTTGTAATGTTAATGTTACGAAATAAAGCAAGAATACATTAACAAATCCTTGTTAGTAAATGTCTGGTCACCTATGAATAACAGGATTTATTTATTTGGTCCTAATATTCAGATTCCCCTTGTAACGTGTTTTAATGCGAAAGACGTAATTTGTTTAATGTATGAATTTGCCTGCATGTAAAATACGTTTCAACCTCACATTAAAAGCCATGTTTAGTAAATATTTATTACGGAAATTACAGAGACCGCTAATTTTCGCTTGCTGGTAAATTCTCGTCGGTTGGTATATGTGGCTGCTTACACATATATCTCAAAATTTAGCAATTTCACGCGAGATTGTCAGATTATCCCTACGAGCTTTTAGCGTCGTAGTCGGTTTAATTTAACATTCCGCCTTGGACGGACATTCTGGCGCTCCATTTTGCGGTTAGACGCCAGAATATGCAGATTACTCTGAAGAAATGACGTAAATGTTAGTGGAAAAGCATTTTTGTGAAATTAAAAATACCAACACTTCACATTGAGGTAATTATCATAGTTAAACTAATAGTGTGCTATATTATCATAATTATTTTCCGCAGCCTAAATAATTGGAATTATAAGTATGTGTACGGAAACCACACGAATATTATTGTTACTATTTTATTATTGATCATACTATTGCTAATAACAAAACAATCTACAATTTGTAAATAAGAATGAGCATACAATAATCAGATTATTTGATCTGCATGTTTTGTAAAACAAGACAAGCATACGAAATCCACCAATGTTAACGTTGTCAAGGAGAATCCTCGGAAACATACCGTAAACCTCAAACGCTACCCTCGTATATTAGAATTCATCCGAAGGTTTCGGGTCAGCTCGGGTTAAAGGTAAGGTCGCCTGTAGACGAATACATTGCAAGGTAGGTTTTTTAAAATCTTTATAAAATTGCAGCTATATAGTATAAAACTGCTTGCTTTTAAGATGAACTTTATCATCTAAGTTGAATACTGCCTGTTTCATAATATGGATTTTTGGATTAACAGTCTTTTAAGCATCATTGACATATCGATTCTTTTACCATTTGCGCTTCATGCTATTATTAACCGGTTTGCAATAGCAACAGTGTCATCAAATTTGAATTCAACAGGGTAACTGTATTCAAATTCAGCTCAAGTTTTTGTATGCTTTTTGTTGGCAGTCTTTTATATCTTTACTAGACAGATGACCATCAATCTTAGTGAACTTTTCTTACTGAAATTTGTACTAGGTGGTATATGTGATGTAATGTGATCTATATTCATTTTATATAATAACTAAAGTGTAAGGCCTACATATGTTTATTTATGACCACAAAGACCGTTAATGTCAAGAATTACACAATTCATTGTGACCAATTTTGCACAGATTTATTTCGTAATATGTGAAACTAACAAACAACAATTATATATAAACGCTTCGTAGTTTAATTTTCAGCATTACTGGATTTAAATCAAAAGGAATACCAGGCGTTGTCGAAAGGTGTTTTATTGATCGCCGCGATAGAATTTGGGGTTGAAAAACACCAAATAATTAATCATTAATAAATCAGATATAGAAATTGCGTGTGTGAACGCAGCAAAATTTAGATTCGTCCTGTCATAGGTGTTGAAATTTGATATGATATTTGAGAGGGGGGATAAACAAAAAGTTACAAACGTGTTTACAGTTATACAAAAAAAATGGATATTTATTCAAAATCACGTATAATAAAACTTATATTATTATAGTAAAGTAATATACTTATATGGTATATGTTCCAGTGTTATAAGAAGTTATCTCATAATAAAAATTGTTAATCATATAATTTCTACTATTGTTACAGATGTAATAGAAGTAATAAATATTAATAACTTTGGCTTTACCTATTCGCATTCACAATGCCACGCCAAAAATATGAACCACATTAATCACTCACTATAACGTGTGTTTACAAAATGTGGTCAAGTAGGAGAGCGTTCAATGTTGTTTATATTAACGCGTGTGAGTGTTTTAGATATATACAGTGCACTTGGAGTCTTGCATATTCAAACACCTAATTGTATTTTAGTGCGTTACACCTGCGATTTCATTCCTATTTGCGTTTTCGCAATAGCACAAAAAAAGCAATTCCTCTTGGAACTTACCAAACATATTATATATTATAATTATCGTAATAATGTTGGGACAATATAGTGTACACATTGGAATAGAAAAGCATTTATGATATAACAATATTTTTGCAATAGAACCAAGATTACTGGGATTTGCATGTATTAAGTACAAAACTGCTTGGAAGACTGATCCCAGATTTTCCAGTTACTGCCGTTTATTATAAATATCTTAAAATGAGACTGGAAGCATTACCCAAAGGAAGGGTAGTGGACAATATTAACACATAGAATGAAAAATATTGCAACTGCTAGATATAAATAATTAAAAATTTTATACTTTCTTTATCTGTTTTATAATATATTATTGCGTTATGTATTTGTATTTTATTATAACTAACGTATAGTTATATTAAACAGTGAGGTTATTTACGTTTCAATGAGCTATGGTTTGATTTCACTGTAGTGATATCTTGCTTCGGCCTACTTTACTGCTTTTTCTTTGAACTTCCATGTTTTAGTAATTGGAAATGTGTTATCTAGTACAGCTCCTTTCTTCATAAAATTGTTTCCGATAAGATTAATTCGTAATAAGTGTTGTGGAAGGTAAAAATGACTAAATGTTTTCCTCGTTTCTGATCTGCTTGAAAAAGTATCCTGTAGAACTGGTTTTAATGTTAATTATTAACAATTTTAAGGAGGTCTAAATTAACTTCCATACAATTTTTTCCATGAGATGGAGAAAGAATGGTAGTGGACGATTAACATAACACAGTGCGAAAACTGTTGAAGCTGCTAGATGGAGATTATGGAAAATAATGCATTTCTAGTATTTGTTATAGTAAATTAGAGGATTACGTCGTTGTGTTTTAGAGTAACTGCCCAATTTTCTTGGTAATAACAAATAGGGAGTGTGTCTACGTTTCAGTGAGCTATGGTGTAAATTCTTGTTCACAGGATGTATCAATCTAGTAGGTCTTTTTTCATTGCGTTCCCGTTATCTCGGTAATTGCTGATGTGCACTCCGCGCCCTATCTTTATACAATTGTTTCTGATGCATTTATTTCGCAAATAGTTAAAAATGTCTATATGGTTTCGTCGTTGTAAAGTAATAATGGCACTTAAATAGTTTTCAGTCGTCTTAAGATTGAAAACGAGCTATGAGTAGCATGGGCGTCCATTCATATGGGCAAGGAGGGGCGCTTGCCCCCCCCTGCCAATATTTTCATTAAATTGACAAGGTCCACGGCGACCAAAATTTATAATATTAAAAATCAGTCGCAAAGAGTAATACATTTGTTTGTGTTAAGTAATATTTTGTATTTGTGTGATTTACGTTTTTGGAACTTGTATTTTAAAGATTTATACAAACATAAGATTCTTAAGGTACTCTTTTTATATTTGAAAATAATTTTCTTAAGGATTACAAAATTCTGCTAAGCGGGCGTTAAGCCTACTTAAACGTCTCACAACCGCATTTCAATGGATAACTGTCAGCTGATGTCAGGTACTTTTTCTTGCACTTCTCAGCAG
Organism: Limonius californicus; assembly: GCA_014611495.1. NCBI lineage: Eukaryota > Metazoa > Arthropoda > Insecta > Coleoptera > Elateridae > Limonius > Limonius californicus. The sequence continues at coordinate 31,939 of JABXWE010102169.1, forward strand.
CCATTAAAAGTTTAATATTCCAAATTTTTCTGATAATTCTGTTTTGTTTCGTCGCCACCCCAAACATTTGCTACTTTAAGTTGCAACTTGCAAACTAGGTTTACTTGGCTAATCTTAATTGCACTTAGCACTTACAGCCTCTTCTAGGAAACTAGTATAGGGTATATCTTGTATTTTTTCGTTCATTCGTTTCCCCACTCTGTACAGAAGTTTTCATTTTTATTTTAACTCATAAAATAAGTTAGTCCTAGTTATGCAATCAAAGTCAAAGCAGCAAGTTTAGGAAATTATACGTTAATAGTGTCTGAAAAACTATTTGTTTTATATCGAGCGTTCGTGCCCATTTTTACTGTGATAGTGAACCACTGTTGACTGACACCTGGTAAGCAAATATGTACTTAAATATTTTTTAAATTTGATTTTCCTTATTCAACTAACTACAATCTGCAAATCTTTGAAAAGTAAAAACTAAAAGAGCTTCAAAATAGTTACTAACTAAATAATTTTTTATAGAGGGATGGACATTCGCAATTTTTTTAAAAAGCGAAAATTGGATGAAACTACTGACTCGAATGTAAATCAGATTGCTGCTAATAAATCTCCGATGTCTAACATCTTCCAAGGTAATACAGACGAATTTGTTACGATGACTGAACCAGAATCTCAACTTCCGTTGCCAACATCGAGGAATCAAGATCTGGATGTTGGAAAATACGTCAACGTAACTATAAATCTTGCAGACGAATTAAAATATAATTTGGTTGTAAATCCACATACTCCCAATTGTTCCTACAATTTCAAAATCGACGTCACACATGGTCAGAGACCTTTTAGAAATCAGTGGTTGATAGATCATAAATCGTGGCTCATATATTCTGTCCACCTTAAAGGTGCCCTCTGCAAACACTGTGTAATTTTCCAGCCAACATTACATCGTGGGGTGCAAGGCAGTTTCATTCGAACCGCATTTGTGAGATATAAGCACTTTTCAGAGCAATATAAAATTCATATAAATTCTACTTGGCATAAAGATGCAATTGAGAAATCGCAAAACTTTATTAATACAATAAATAATAAATCTTCATCTGTAATAGTTCAGTTAAATGATACAATTCAAAAACAAATTCAATCAAACCGTGAGAAATTATACTCCATAGTATCGACAATAATATTTTGTGCAACGCATGATATCTCTTTGCGAGGTAAGTTAGCTTCAGGGGGTAATTTTCGCGATTTGCTCCAATTTAGAATCGAAAGCGGAGACATCATTTTGGACACTCATTTAAGCAGTTGTAAAAGTAAAGAAAAATATGTATCAGAACGAATTAATAAATATATGTGGAAATATTGTCCGTGAGAATATTATTGAAACGGTGAACAACTCTCATTCATTTTCAGTACTGGCCGACGAAACTATGGACATTTCCGGTATTGAACAAATGTCCTTAGGCGTTAGGTACGTAGACATGACGACAGAAAAAGTTCACGAAGATTTTTTAGGATTTGTTCCCCTTGAGCAATTAAATGCTGTAAATATTGCAAACAAGATAGTGTCATCTCTTACAGACTTTGGGTTAGATTTAGAAAAAATGGTTGGTCAGGGATATGACGGTTGTTCAACTATGGCCGGAAAAGACGGCGGCGTTCAAAAAAGAATAAATGTCTTATATCCTACAGCTTTATATTTTCATTGCGCTTCACACACTCTTAATTTAGTAATACATGATTTGAATGAAGTTACACACATAAGAAATACAGTAGGCACAGTAAAAAATATTATTGTTTTTTTTAGAGAAAGCACTTTTGCGAAAAAAGTTGATCCCATCTGTTCCTTTATTTTGTGAAGTGTGTTGGAGTGCTAAATACAAATCCATGCGAATATTTTCTGGAAACTTTGTTAGTATAGTAACCGCTCTCAATGAACTAAGTAATGATGGTAACAACAATAATACCAAACAAAAGGCGTTTCAGTTATATTCGGCAGCAATGACTCCTACATTTATTATTTGTTTATGTATTATCAGTAAATCTTCTTCGCTATTAGAACCTATAACAAACATTTTGCAAGCGGTTGATATGAATATAGTCGACGTTAAAGAGCATATCCATATCTTAATTAATACGTTTTCAAATGAAAGGAGCAATGCTGAAAAAACATTTACTGAACACTGGAATAATGTTTTAAAATTATCACAAAAGTTAGATATCGAAATTAAAATACCTAGGAGATGTTTCAAACAAACTCAACGAACAAAACTATACCACCGAATCCGCGCAAACGTATTATCGACAAAGCATGTTTATACCTTATCTTGATTCATTAATAACGTCATTAAAGGACAGATTTTCAGTGCAGTCAAGGAATGCCTTTGATTTGGTAAATTTGCATCCCAAATGTCTTCGCAAACTGTCTAAAGACGAATATTACTTATCAATTAATAACATTGAAAAATTGTATAAAATAGAAAATTTCAAAGAGCAAGCATTGTTGTGGTTTCATTTTTGGGAGTCTTCATCTGAAGAGCTTTCTAAACTGACAATAGAAGATCTTTTAGACAAGTCTAAATTATTTTATCCGGCAGTACATTATGCTCTTATAACATTATTAACGTTGCCTTGCACAACATGCACTATTGAGCGGTCATTTAGTACATTGCGAAGAGTTAAAACTTGGTTAAGGTCCACAATGGCAGATGATAGGCTAACAGGTCTCTGTTTAATGAGTGTTCACCGCGATGTAATTTTTGCTGAAAAAAATTGGTTTATTAATAAAGTTGTAAACCGTTTCGGTCAGAATCCTCGACGTATGCAGTTTCTTTTTAGCCATAAGGTATATAAATAAAATATTGTAATTGTAATTTTTAACATGTAATTATGTATAAACATTGTAGTTATAAAGTGTTATTAAACCATTCATGTGTTATTTTTTTTTCTTTCCAATAGGGTAAAAATTTTTAGCCCCCTCCTAGAAAATATTGAATGGACGCCCTTGATGAGTAGTATATGTCGTTAAAAAAATTGTTAGAAATATAATTTTATATATTTCCGTATCATAAACAAGCAAATATAGTTGATTTTAAGTATATTTAGTATATATTAAAAATATGTCGATTTTAAACTTTCTTCGGCAAATACGCCCGTGATATTATATGGGGGTAACAAGACGCTCTTGGATTATATGAGAAATTATGGTGAGAAATAGGTGTAACACCCATCCGTCAAAAATAGAAAACAAAGGTCTTAAATAGTATGTACATTTACAGCATATGCAAGAGGAACGGTGACCAAAGAACATCCTAAAGTGGCCACCAAGAGTTAGAAGAAAAAGAGCTCGACTAATCGCCAAATAGGAGGCATACATAGCAAAATGCTATGCACGGAAAAAAGTTAGAGGAAGATACCTGGGGGAACCGAGGAAGATGGAATGTGAGAACGATAAATCTTTAGCCTCATCCGTTGGATAATGTGCGGGTAACTGTGCGGATTGCTGTTGCGGAATCGGCACGCATGAGGCGCTTAAGGTTTAAAGATACCGCAAAGCAAACAATAAATCGCTATGCCAACAATCAGTGGAAAAAATAGTAATATCCTGAAAACTGAATTTGCGTTCGTTAGCTTGAACATCCTTCTGAGGCCGAACGTCCTTGCTACCGAGTGTCCTTACTACCAAGTGCCCTTGCGACCAAAGAGCAGGGCTTACATTGCATTGCTTTATGGCAACACACACGTTTTGATAATCAAAAGGGAAATTCAAACCGTTTACTTAGTAGAATACAGCCAATGAGAAGAGGCAGTAGTACGGCATGTAGGTGAAGCAATTTGTGATTTGTGAACAAGTATAGGGAACCTTCAGAACCTGATCATAATATTCTATTCTGCTTTCTTTTAATGTGTGAGGGAAGGAGTTAATAAGTTCTAGTATTCTCTTATTGAGTTCGTTCAAAGAAATTTCATAATTATGTTAATATTTTTCCCTTGTTTGTTTTAAGGCGAATGCGAGGTTGCCTCTTTCCAATTTTATAGTCCAAGATTGACTCTGCATGTAATTCTAAATGATGTCTACTTCAGAGGTACTTCTTCAGTGTATATAAAAATAAAAGTTGCATTAAAATTTCCAAGTTCCAATATTCCCATATCAATTTCAATTTCAACTTTTAACTAGTGTATCAGTGTCAATTTGTATCACATGTAGAATCAAGGCTAACTCCTAATCATATGAAAAGTAAATGCAATATAAACGAAAAATTTTATGAATTAGCTAATTTCTGCAAACTTAGAGAGATTTCATTGCTGCAAATTTACCGACAATGTGCATCTCCTAAAATTCAAAGTTCGTTCAAATTGACTGGCTCAGTCTCCAATTAAGTATTATCAATAAAATTGTAGAAACCGAGGATGTGCGAAAAATTTCAAATTAACATTGTGAAATAAATGCAGTAACTAATTCAGACTCTCTTTTATCCCACTTTCTGAATAAACATTATGCAAAATGTAATATTATTTTCTGTCGGTAGTATCCTATAACTTTCCAAAGGATTACCATTATTAAGATTCCACTTGAACTTAGGAGGCAGTTTATAAAACTTTTAAAATAAAGAACACCTGCGCAAATTGTATAATTAGCAGAGAAACAAGATTTTGACGCTAAATCGAAACCTTCATAACGAATGGTCTTAAAGAATAACGCCAAATGAACATTTTAAGTTAAAAAAACTAATAAATTTTCACTAAAGCCGAATTTGAGTCTTTAGACTAGTTTATTAGAGATACTCATTCAAGAAATTTAATATATAATGAAAAATTTTTACGAGCTAAAAGCAGATAACAAAAAGTAGGGCTGGGTTTGTGCGTAGGCGATAAGGCTTAATCAAACACGGAGTCTCGTGCTAAGAATTATAAGTTTTACTTGGTGCAGCGGCTTTTAACTATTACTTCAGCAAAAATTATTTTTAACTTAAAATCTTGTTTAGCATTTATTTTTTTTTGCTACGTAAACAGAATAAAATGCAACGTCTCTTTGGAATTTTTAAATCAGATATACATTTTTATAATAGAATGTATGCTTAACCTAAGCAGTGTATTCACGCACAGGGTTGTTCAAAATTTGATTAAAAAAAATGCTGGTATACAATCGCTATAAATATTTATTTATAAAAATTTAATAGAATCTTTCTGAATATTTTGTTTTGAAATGCCAACTTCCTCAGCTTTTGACATGTTTATTTCATCTTGTTTCAACCTATAATTAAATCTATTTACTAAGATTATCGAAGGTGACTCGTATTTTTTTGTTTGTAAAACAGTGCAACTTTAAGAGTCACGCTTGTAGCTACTACAAGTATTTATCTAAGTGTTTTGTAACTATTGAAAGTAGCACGCTACTTACAACAAGAAGCTTATAGCTGTAGCGAGTTATTAGAAAGTAGTTGCGGTGAAAAATCAAAAACCCACAATTTCGATACATAGTTTTTTACTAAATTTCTAAACAATTTCTAGAAAAAATCGTCTTCAACGTTTTTATTAAAATATCTCGTAACTACCTAACTCAACAAAACAAATTATTACATTTACATTATGCTTAGAATGTTCTCACAAGTAGTAACCATGGACAACAAAGGTAACAAGAGAAAGCCCAGAGGTCTCACTAATAAAATTTAATCCTGTATATCCTGTATTGGCATCTTCAAACACTACTACGCCTTGGTAAATGAATAAGTTTTACTTCATTCAATTGTGCAAATACATGTGTAATAGCTTCTATATGGATTGTGACAGTGAAGAAATACGTTTGCTCAAGTGGCGGTATTTTGAGGTCAAGATTAGGTTGCTATTATATTTCTGTGAAAACAGCGAAAGAGTAAGTGAAATAGTGAGTAATAGTAGCTCTGTTATAGCTCGCTACACTTAAAAGTAGCTTTTCCAACATTGGATAATGTACTTACTTAAATTTGCATATCAACTATGGGGTGTACCTTTCACTTGTGACACAAAAATACCGGTTTAATTATTATAAAAGCAGCAAAACCGAAATGATGCTGATGATGAATTATGGTGCTAAAGTTAGACTTTCTGATTTTTAAACTGGAAATACTCTGATAGAGCGATTAATTACATGTATACTGTTAGCAAGTTGTGTCATAAACTTGCAGAATCGGGTACTTTAAAAATTCTAGAAACAAGTTAAGAACTGATTATTACATAACCATACATATGTCAAGGTCTTCATATCTGAAGCACGTGGGTAATTATTTTTATTATTTATAACAGAAGATAGCAAAATAAAGCTGATACTAAAAAGCGATTGCAGCAGGCCGCGCATTTAAAAACATATGTCGTAACTCCATGGTTAAGTACGAGGGTGGTTTATCATTTATTGTCCCTGATATAGAAACAAATGACTTAGCCATTTTAAATTACTTTATTTCTCTACATAATCTCCTAAAATATTAATACACTTAGTATAACAATGATGTAGAGATTGAATGCCTTAAATAACTGATTCACAGCAGCCATCACCTCTTTATCGTCCGAAAAATGAGTTGCCGAAGATGGTCTATTAATTTGGCGAACTAGTGAAAGTGACTCAGGGACAGATATGGCGAATATGGGGATGTTCTAAAATTTTAAATCCAGTATTGTAGATAGCAACCATAGAAATGCAGCCCTTGTGAGCGGGAGCGTTGTCTTGGTGGAACATAAAGCCTCATTTCAGTATTCCACGTCCGTTTTGCTTTATCGCCTCACGAATTTTTGGTATGAGTTTTGCGTAATATGAGGGCTGTTCCCTTTCCTCTGAGCATATCTAGCAGGCTGTGATATTTTGAAACTAATTTTGCTTGGCATTCTTACGTAGTTGTTTACAAGTTTAATTATAGTGAAAGTTGTCAAATATACTTGAAGGTTTTTAAATTACATAATTTTAAAGTAATCCTTTCCCCAAGAAATCGTGGAATTCAATAAAGAGAATTATCGTGCTCTGATTCTTTACAATTTCACGCGTGACTTAAGCCGTAGAGAATGTTTTAAGCAAATCAATCGAGTGTTTGGTGACAAGTCGTGTTCCTTAGTTACCCTAAAGCGGTGGTACAATGAATTCCCACGTGGTCGATTTTCCTTAAATTACAATTTTCGAGCTTCTAAGTCAAAAACGGCAATTACCGGAAAGAATATTGGTTTTGTACGAAACATGATTGAAGAGGACCGATATGTTACTGCCAGGAGTATTCAAGCAATTTTAAAGATTGGTGTGAAAGCACTTGACACCAGTTTACACAAATATTTGATGGTACGTAAGCTTTGTGCCCGTTGGATTCTCCACAATTTGTCTCTATTTTTTGGAATTACTGGACATATTTCCATTGTAGCACTCGAGGATCGTTGTACTGTTAATGCGGAATGGTACCCTATAGTTTGTTTGCCTCAAGTTCTCCAAAATGTTCGTGAAAAACGTCCAAGAGGAAGGATCATCTTGCATCAAGGTGACGCTCGAGCGCACACTGCTGCTGAGTGTTTGAATGCCCAAAACATTAAAATAATGGGTCATTCGCCGTATAGTCCAGACCTAGCACCTAATGATTTCTTTTTATTTCCGCATGTAAAGAATAAGTTACTGGGTTTACGTTTTACATCGGCCGAAGAAGCAGTTGACGCATGTAAAAATGAAATAAGTAACCTAAACGCGGGAAGATTGGAAAAAATGTTTTGAAGCCTGGTTTTCACACATGCAAAAATGCATTGACTGTGGAGGAGAATACTTTGAAAAATTATAAATAAATGTGTTATATCAATAAATTATGTATTACTTTACTAGGATCAGCAGAAAGAGAACAGCCTCCCGTTATTGTTTGACCACGTGGTAAATAATAAACAAGAAGAACTTTGCCAGAATTCCAAAACACTGTCTGCCGTTTTGACTCTGGATCAAAGTGGTGAACCGTGGTTTGATCCACAGTTACAAATCTTTCCACTAATCTATCCAAATCCGTGTCCATTTATCTGAAATATCTCGCAGCTGTGAGAAACCGGGCACGCTTCTGATCAGGTGACAACATGTTCGAAATCCATCGTGCAGCAGACTTTTTTCAGACCCAATTCCTCATGCAAAATTTTCTCAATGCATTCAACGGAACAGCCACGTGTCTCGGCAGTATGTTCGACCGTAATTCTTTGATCACTCAGTACCATATCATGGACCAAATATTTTCAAGGCTAACAACAGTTTTTGGTGGTCCAGCACCTGGTGCATGTTGACACGACTTCCTTCCTAATTTGAAATCCCGGTACCAATTCCAAAACCATCGATTTGCGACATATGTTTTTAAATGCATGGCCTATAATGGTAATGTATTATCGATCGTTCCTCGTTGCAGAATTATTTAATAAAAGCTATTTATAGTGACTTTGTGTGTGGAGGTTGACATTAGAAAACAAACCGTGTTATAGAAACAAGTCTTTGTATAAAAATTAATTTAAAATCCGCTCAGTATCATGAAAACTGTCAATGTATATGTTAGTGTCTTAGTGATAAAGGACAAACCGGACTTCTAATACTTTGTACGTAAGCTTCTTGCCAAAGTGCCGTATACTATTAATATACGTATTTGGCTATCACCTACATCTCTATTAGGATTTATTGCAGACAGTGGTTTTAGAAAATAAACTTTGGAAAATCTCTTACCACCACGATATTTACAACACCTAAATACGTATTAATTTTTCTATGCCTTGCCACGGACGACCAATAGAACCTCCAGCTTAATGTGTCTTCCCAACATCGGAAGGGCATTGCATTTCATCTTTAAAGAGGTTTTACTAGGACATCTTATGTATAAAGTGAAGTCTCATGCCGCTAATGTTAAATGAAACTTTTAAGAGGGTAAGCAACACAACTAACACCTGGGTACAGTTGGTGGTTGTAAATTTAAAAGTAAAATCTATAGTCAAAATAGAAACAGGAGGCCAATCATACAGACGAAAGTATTGTTCAGAAGCAGAAAACGTTAAGGAGTTTTTTAATATAACCATGTTTAAGCGACATTTTTCGAAAATCCATGCGGCAAACAAATCTGTTTTATTGCTGAGAATTAACTTTCTATAAATTCATTAAATGGTTTTCGTTTATTTTCACTTTTTTATTCTTAGTTTCATGAAACTGAACATTGTAATGATCGATAAGTATAACTAATTACTTATAATAATTAAATAAACAATTCGATTAAATAAATAATCGCAATGCCATTAAAACTAAGTGGTAAAAAATTATTGTTCGAACTACAAACTAATGAAGTTTCACCGTCAAATATTATATAGTATTGACAAGTTGTTACGCGTATGGATTTCTGATATCAACAAAATATTTATAATTAGAATTAGTTGTGAACCGTAGCGTTACTAATTAGGTTTAACTCATAAATTTAAATGCAAGTAGTGTACCATCTAACTACATGCAGCAGTTAATAATAAATTTAAACGAGAAACTGCCCGTGGAGTAATCAAACATATAAAACTGAATAATTTCTTTCTGTCTCACAAATGTGCCTTATTCTATGAAATATTAAAATAGACGGCGTAACAGTCTACCATTAGCCAAATAAATACTTTTTGATGGTATTAGTTGGGTATCAATTTAGCTTTTAAAGACGTGATGTATTGTTAAGTTTTTGTAATAGTTTGGATCAAGCCAGTGACGTGCTTTTTCTTTGGGTTTAGCATATGCCCTACTAAAGTCTGGATTTTCAACAGATACAATCGTGTTAATCAATATTTCCATGGAAAATATTTAAGAGATAAATATAATGATACATTGAAATACAGGATCAACGCCTGAAGAAATAGTAAATAAACGTTAAACTGTAATATCAGTATCATGCCCAGACAGTATTTTCACAACACGTATTGCACGAAACCTTCAAGCTTCCTAAAAAGACGCCACTTTAGGCCGAATTCCCCCAAGAACTTAGGCAATTAAGATCCTTGTTTGCGGAAAAGGACATCACATCTGATAGACTTAATCGGATTATATGTCATGTACGATGCCGACTAGTAGCTTGCAGGAAAAGTGAGTTTCTGCGTTAAGAGTTAAGGTTTTAAAAGCTTATCTCTGTCATTATACACATGCTTTCACTTTAATCTGCATTTGTAATATATGCTAATTATTATTATACAGAATCCATTCTTAAGGTTGTAATAGCCGGACAGCTATAATGGCCAATACAAATATGTTTATTGCATTTAGTGGATGACTAGGGTATTCTTGAGCAGAAGAATATAAGATTAAAGGAGTTTTCTTTTATATACAGATATATAAGCAGGAAACCGTATTTTACCCAACATGGCGAGTTTAACATATCAATATATTTAGTGTCGTATATTCAGTTGTGGCTAAATATTTACTAGCCAAACCCACACTTTGTGCAAAAACTTATGTTAAAAGTTTTTTCAAGAAGCCCTTTGACCGGTTTCATTCTGCTGCCTGCCGGCGTGCTTATAAGTCTTAAAACGCTGTCTTTGTTATGCTGCATTTTCTAGAAAGTTAGTTTTAGCGATTAATTCTAGAATGACTAAACGTAATGGTGTTACAAAGAATTTTCCTGCTCTAATGTGAGGATCGTTGATACTTACTTTTATTACGATTTAAAGGTGGCTGCTAATTGCTTTCCAATGACACATCCATACAGAGTGTCGAAAATAAGCATAATATACTTAGGGATCTCGTAAACAGTTTTGGATAAATGAGAAGAATTCTTCAGCATCTTCAGAACTACTAGCGTCTATATTCAAATACTTTTGAAAAAGGTTGCCGAGTTTTCAGTGCAGTTATTAGTTATCGGATTATTTGTTGCTAATTTGATTATTATTAACGACCCTGCAAAGTTGTTATAACATTATTAAGGCACTTTTCATGTAGATTTCGAATTCCTAATTAGATTTTTCATACCACCAACTTTGTTTTTAAACTGCAGTTAAAGGCGCCCATGACATCCCGTTCCTTCTATTACATGTTAGTTAGTAATAGGTTTATTTTCACAAATCTCAGAGTTATGTGCGTAACTCTGTTTATCACGGTAGACTGTGAAAAATTACATATTTAATATAGGCTGCGCATCAATAAAGCATACACAAAACGCAATTCAGTTATTGTTGGTAGCAAGAATATACGTATGTACCAGGCTTATTTGGAAACTAAGGGACGTTTAAATATTCTTGCCAAATGAGAGGCGTAGTCAGTTGGGTGCATAGTATGGGGGCAGGTGTTTTAATGGTCATGAACTTCCCACACGTCACTTTACTGTGGTTCTGCCATTGTATTCGGTTGTATAATAAAACGCTAAAATATACACTATGATGGAAAATCCCGCTCAGTGTGATGTGGGCGCGTTTTTTCCATGCAAAAAACAAAAACACTGTAGAAATTTACTGTGAAATGGCACTATGAGTGAAGGAAAGGCTAGACACTGGTGCAGGAATTTCAGAGATGGCCGAACAAAACTACACGAAGAGAAACGAAGTGGGATACCTTCTGTTGTCAACGGCGCTTCATGATTTCAGAAAATGCACCATTTTTCCTCAAATTTCATGTACGACACTGTATGAAACTGATGGCGATGCGTACCTGAATAAGATTGTGCCGGGCGACGAGACAAATGTTGAAGTCAAACAACAACCAATGCAGTATAAGTATACGAATTCTCCATAGCCAAAAAGTTCAAGCAAACGTTCGAGAACTGAAAACTTATGGTTACTGTTTTTGGGTCACGAAAGGCAAAGCTGCTAGGTCCCAGCCTTGGAGCAAACTTTGTAAATTGTTTTATAAGGGATAAAATGTACGCAGTGGTAGTTTTAACATAAATATTCGAAATAAGATGTTAAATGATATATTTACAAAGTTGTATTTTTGAGGTGCTTTGGCAGGTATTTATTCTCAGATGGTATACCCATGAGGGCGAGGTAACCCATAGTAGATCATAACTTTGCGCAGATCTTGTGGGACTGTAACATCTCCCAAAATTTAAATTAAATCCCGTCGAAGGGTTTAAAAAAGTTATGGAATTCTCTATTTTCATAAATGTTTTTGTCTCAATGGTTATGTAGTCATTTGAAGTTTAGCGCGTCTAATTTATATCTTTTAGGAATGATTCACGTTTAATAAAATGAATGATATAAAGCTTTTAACCCATATACACATACAATGTACTTATATGAAATTAAACTCAAAATTATATACACAACTTCATATATATTATTTTAGCTTTCAACGCTACTTCAATTAACGTTTTAAACGGTCACAAACAGGCTACACTCACAAAAGGATAAGTAAATGTATGAAGGTGATTATCTCATCATATATACACAAACGTATTATAATTAAAACATTTCGTTGTGAAACATAACTTGGATAAATGTTGGCTACCAAAACCATTGGCATTTTCATAAACACTAAAAATAATCATCATTTCACTTTTTTTAATTGTAAATCTCTTACTTCTTCTATTTCTTTGTATTGAATACTTTAAAGAAATCCATAACATATAACAACTTCAAGAACTAGTGAGTATCCGTCTACGTATCATGCAAGGTGCTGTTAAAAGTTAAATTTGAAAATGAATTACAGCATATTTCAATTTGCAAAGGCCTATACATTATTCTTCAGTCTGTAAATTAAAACTTTTTAGTCCAACTCAAACGACATGTATTTACATACCAGTTGAGTAGCGAATTGAACAAAGTTTGAAACTTCAAATTTGTAAACTCGAGAAATTTCCCACGGGAGCTAAATTTACAATTTTAATAGAGAGTAGAGGTCAGATGAGTAAACCACCGGAAGCAAATTACATTAATTAAATGCTTTTACAACTACCCCAAATATAATGGCATATTGAATACCTGCAAAAGTGTATTGTTGCATATTAAGTAAGTCCACAAGTTTTGAACTACCTACTAAAAATAAATTAAAGACATATTATTTCAACATATAATCAAAACAGTTGTATACAACTTTGGCGTTTATAACTAATACCATCTTTATAATAAGTTAAGTAATAATAATCATTATTTTTGTAATCTGTTGTAGTGATTAATGGGGGAAGCTATACGGCAACGAATGCCATTTTAGTACCCATGAAACAGTGGACGGCACATGAATTCAACGACTATTTCGCACTCATTTTAATAATCTTCGTGACAGTGCGGTTCCCTCTCAAAACACAATTAAATTGTGGGTACAAAATTTTCGTCAGAACGCTTCTGCCTTGAAAACTAAATCACATGGTGCTCATTGAACCGTACATACACCGGAAAATGTTGAAAGAGTGAGGAGCATCTGTCATACGGAGTCCACGACGTTCAGCCAGGAAACGTTCGCTTGCTTTGAAAACGTCCCACACAACCGCTAGACGAATTTTGCACAAAGATTTAAACTTTCATCCCTAACAAATAACTGTTGTGCAAGAACTAAATAATGCAGATCTAATAACTCGGCTTAACTTTGTGTGATTATGTCTGGTGAAGTTAGTGGTTAGGCTGCGTCCTTTAGCCTGTATGTTCTCCGGACTTAAGCGATTGTGATTATTGGTTATAGGGTTACCTTAAAAAAATTCCTTATCAGCGCATCCTAAGACCGCAGAACATTGACAACATGAAACAACGTATACGGAACGAAATATATTGCTATTCCAGAACGATTGTTACAGCGCGCAAATCTGAAAAGATAGAACGCGGATTGGAAATGTGTGTACGAGATCAACGAAAGCATCTAAATGATATTATTCAAAAATTGCATTCAAATTTCTTAATAATAGTTGTAGTTTCAAAAAATGATTGATTTTATTACGGTGTAATTACGTTTACAAAATGGTCAGGTCTCTCTGGCGCACCCTGTATTCCCGACTTTGTGAATTACATACAACAGTGTACTTACTAAAACTATACTACTATTTTAAGTTTATCCAAGGAAACCATTTATGCTATTCCATAGAATACGTGATGTTTACCAATATGGTTTGTGGGGAAGCCACATCATAAACACGAACCCTTATTAATGTTATAAGTGTGTTCCTCTCGAATAAACTATTGTGACGCATTTCGCAACTTTTGTGATTGTATAAGCTTCAAATGGGTTTAGTAGGAATACCAGTAAATGTTCACAAACAATAATAGTAATAAACATATAACCACGTTCTGATATAGTTACCTTTACAGGCAAACAGCCTTAATGGAAACTCTAGAGTGTTTCGTCTCAACCTGCGTCTAAGACATAAAATGTAGCTAAATCACTGTATTTAGTTTAACTTGTCTAGAAAACCACTGACGGTCTAAAATTTGGTTAAAAAGAATGTCATATATCATATGTGCAAGAAACATCTAGTTAAGTTGACTAGCGTTTTGTTGTACTCAACTTTCAAATGAAAGTCCATCATAATACTTGGTGTAACTTTTGCTAATTGATGGAGAAAGCTTCTAAAATTTTATTACACATTTTTAAATCTTGCAAAATAGTGTTGGTTAGCAGCAGAGCGCATGCTGTCCATAGAATAATGAAACGACTGTCATCCAAATGGTTTCGTAAGTAAACGAATTTACAGTTATGGAGCTCTCGAAAATCCGTGCAAACTTTACGAGCGGGTTTTCCGTAACTCGAAGAAACGAGTAACAGTTTAGTTTGTCGCATCAGCGTCCAAGACAAATCGATCTTATATTTTTCAAGAAGTAACCGTTGTGCTGTAATGCCACCGTATTTGTTTGTTTCACAAATCTAAGTAGTGCTTGACCATCACTGCCAACAGCACAATTAAATTAGCCAGCCGCAGTCTACTAATGAGTCCTACATCTGAGCAGTATAATATACCAGTTAAAAAAATTCACTGCTTTATGTAGGTACATTATAAACAATCCGAAACCCTATAAACAATCTATCCACGAAATAGAGCAGCATATTAATTTCTGAAAACCATATCTTATTCAACGTAAAATATGAGACTAATCACAGTGTAATTCTGTATATATGGGCGAGACAATTAGAAATGTTAATACTAGACACAAATACCATATGCGCTCATATAAATACAAAATCTAGCTAGTTTAAACACTGGCTACAACACAAGCATGCCCTGACATAAACTAATATAATAATAATAACATTCTTTCATTTCTGCAATGATAAACATAAATTGAGTATACTTGAGGTTTTCCACATTCACAAACTCACTTTAACAAATACACCTTTTAGTCCAGTCAGTAGGGGTTTTTAGCCTACGAAAGGTGGGGTAGTAATAATTTTGACATATGTTATTTAGCTCCGGGCCCCGATGAAAAATCCAAGTTTTCGACCTGGGGGGGGGGGGCATCTTGGATTAAAGGTATAAAAAATTGGTTTTTTCAAAATAATTCCTCAACAGTTAATCTTATGACAAAAATGTCAAACTTGAAGAAGACTAAATTCCCTACGTTTTTTGTATCAACACTTTTTTTGTAAGTCTGATGTGTAAGGAATTACAGTGGCGGAAACGTGAACATTCTTCCAAAAAATCGTCCAACTCCTCGTTTTTCTCATTTTAGGAAATAATTTGGAGCAATTCTTTACATAATTATGATAATGTTGTGAATTCAAAGTCAACTCATTTCCACACCACCATGAGGTAGTGTAAACGGCGCGTTTTTTTAAGTGTTGTATCCCCAGCAGGCCTAATCCGGGTCGGTGTATGTTGATGTCTTCAGAATTGTCGTCGTTAGCGTAATCCTTAACCCATTTTCCGCATTAAGAATATGGGCTTCCATCCACGTCACTGCCTCATCTTCGTCGTCGCTCTCGATGCTGAGCTCTGGTGCATTCTCGCATGATTCACCATTGCATACCATACCATACACGGAGCACTTCAAGCCACCTTTCCTGCAGTCACATGCTCCACCGCATCTCTTTTTGCAATTACATGAAACGACCGAGTTTCCAGCCCCAGCTGGATGTATTTTTTTGGACTCCACCGTTTTTGGACTAGGTGGTAGGTCCTAAACGCATGGTACCGTGCAGCGTCCGTCGTTGGTGGTAAAGAAGCTAGATTGAATTTGATTTTTATTGTCGATGTTGCGAAACGTTGGTTTCTTCTTCCATGTTGCCACCATACAAAGTAACGAGGAAGCGTGCTCCAGCGTCTGCGATGTCTTCTGATTTGGCATTCTGATCTTTGAAGATGCCAATGACAACATTGAGTCCTTTGTTTTTTTGGAAAAGCGAAAAAGAATTTGTTTTTCCTTGGTTGAAGAGGGATGATGTCGTGGCACGGTCGCTAACCGCATGTAAAAACAGGATGTTTTGTCTGCTTCTTTCGCTTTCAAACTATTCGCGGAATACACTCTTTCAGCAGTTTTGCCTCTCCACGGTTTGCGAAGGTAGATGTTGGTTTTGGATGATCCTAATGCTGTCAACAGAACTAAAAGATCGACGTCTTCGCCAATGATAAAACAGCGTCGAATGATGAGCAGAAGGAAATCGTTGTGTTGACAATCAAGACATCAGCATCTTCTTCAGCCTGCTTAACAGTAAAAGCAGCATGTTCGAATTTTTTTGTCAGCATGGAAATCAGACGGGCTTAATTTTTTTCATTGGATAAAAATCGTTCTTGAGAAACTTGAACCGTCATTGTCTCATCGAAAAAAACTTCCGCAGAATCGTAGTGATTTCGAACATATTGAACGTACTTCTCACAAATTGACCCGAAAGGATCATTACGATGCCATACAACTTTATGTAAAAGATACCCCCCATCCACAACATTGATTTTGTTATCTCCGTGGTCTACGTTTTCTGGCAGTGGTGTGAAAACAGCATACAGCAAAGATTTCGTGCGTAAAAGAAACAAAAACGAGGGACGGTCTATACCTGCTGTAGAAAACAAAACCCATGGAACGAAACTTGAATAATCCATACACTAATATTAATAATACTTTGTATAAATTCATGCCACAGTGGCAGTCAAAAAATTTATACCTAACAAGAAAAATAACTTCAATCTGAAGTAGATTTCGCTATATAATGTTATTGTGATGATAATATTATTAAGATTATCATTTTTACAATTTTATATACAAATTTACAATGTTATATATAAATGATAATATTATTAATATCATCATTTTTACAAAATTTACCGTGAAACGATTAAGTTGCGCGATTTTTGGAAGAATGTTTACGTTTGCGTCGCTGTAACTCGTTACACATCAGACTTATAAAAAAAGTGTTGATACAAAAACCGTAGGGAATTTAGTCTTCTTCAAATTTGTATCAGAAATTTTTGGCGTATAATCAACCGTTGAGGAATTATTTTGGAAAAACCAATTTTTGTACCTTTAATCCAAGATGGCGGACAGCGCCGAACGTCCCCCCCAAGATCGAAAACTTAGATTTTTCATCGGGGCCCAGAACTAAATATCATATGTTAAAATTATTACTACCCCACCTTTTGTAGGCAAAAGGCCTTTTTTACTCCCTATTGATTGGACTATTTAATGACTGAACAAATTGAGCTCATTCCTCGCTATTGGAATATTTAAAATAGAATAGACTATTTGGATCAGTAATACCAGCCGTATAAGTTTGTTACGCATTTTTTTACACCCTGTATAGCTCTTGAAAATTACATTTCATATGTTGAAATACGTAGAAAGAACAACCTACGAACAAATCCTGTTGAAATTGTGAATATATTTGATTTATTAATTAATATGATCTTCAACGAAGTAAGGCAAGAAACAATTATCAATATTTGATTAGTTATTACATTTTTATTGCACGTTGAAAATGTTCACTGAGCTTTAGTAGAAAGTCTGTACAACACATAAATTATTAACTTCTTATGCATTTAATTATTAAAAGGGTCGTATTGATTTGTACCTAATCACTGTTTGAGTCACCAGAATTTTAAAACGGTTGCCAGCATTTCATTTAATAAAAAATACTTTTGGCATTTCATTCACATTGATCAAATTTAAATAGGCTATTAGAACTGGAAAATGAAAGCACACAATAGCGACTAGAGTACTGCTCTGGTTTTTGATTAAAATGACTAATTTCTGAATGAGCGCTTTTAGTGTGTCCGAGATTTAGCACAAGTGATTGACTACTTCTAGATACAATGTTCTTCAAAATGGCGAAGTGTAGAGGCATACCGTGTAGCCCATTTTTAATTCGAAATAGGTTTTTAAGACTATAAATAAATTTTTAATTTCCAACTAAACCGGGAACTCAAAATTGGCTATGGCCTTTTCGTAGACAGTTCATGATATCCCTTTCTTATTTCACCCAAAATAAAGGTAATTTCAATTAGAGAAATACTAGCTTCGCTAAGTTATGATAAACAACTAAAATTGGTTAGAGTGTTGGTATTGTTTTGATTTGAAGAAAATTACATTAATCTTGACACTAGGATTGTATGTAATGAAATGATGGAAAAGAGGACGATAATTTGCAATTAACTACAAATTCTCAATAAATTAAATCTAAATATACCATAAACGTAGGGCGGTTTTACCTATCGTTTCACTACTTTGGATATGTTTGACCATAAATTCTTATAAAGTTATCAATAATTTTTTCATTTTATTAGTATCTTGTAATTGTTATTTACTGATAAAAAATAGTATGTAGAAAGGGCGCATATTAATGTAGTCATTATAAAAAGAGAAAACGCGTATTTTAGTTAGTTTTAAGGCACTTTAGTAGTCCCTTACAGTAGTGCATCAACATTACGTAAAAATTATTTAGAAAAATGTTACGAAGAGTGACTGGATAAAGTTAAAGAAAAGTTTGCTTCCCAAAATATGTGGCTTTCCGTTGATGAGACAGCAGACGTCTGCGGACGAAACGTTGTAAATTTGATTGTCGGCGTATTAAGTGACACGGAGCTTTCGTTACCTTACCTGATTTAAACGAAACAAGTGGAAAAAACTAATCACGCCACTGTTTCCCGGTTTGTTAATGAAGGTGTAACATATCTATATGCAGATACATATAAGATTAACGCAGGACAGGCTTTAAAAATATTTTACCCCGATTTGATTAATATGACTTGTATGGCTCACGCTTTACATAGAATAGCAGAATTGGTTTGAACAGAATATTCCCTGGTCAACAAACTAAGTAATAATGGAAAAAATGTATTTGTAAAAGCTCCACTCGCTCCTGAATTGCCATTACCACCACAACCCATAATTACTAGATGAGGAACTTCGATTGAAGCTGTGATATTTATATGTTTTTTCAAAGATTGCCGCTTTATATGAATTAATTTCTTAACTTGATTGTCGCTCTATAGGAATTAAAAACGTTATTTTAATTGCACTTTTATATTCGTTACAGTTTCGCTATTTTGTCTTCCTAAGATTGAGTTATGTTAACAGTTCCCTTTTGTAAGCCGAAATTGCCGAATATTGTTTTCTCGCACTTGACCTTAGACGCTGCCGAGAATTTACGCTTCAGATCTTTCTAGAACATTTCGCCTAATTTCAAAATATGATGCAATCTTTTGAGGAAATGCAGCTTCACGTCGCGGTAAGTAGTCAGTCAGTTTTACACCTTCCATGACTCCGGGTCTTCCCGAAATTCCATCCACGCGGAAGGGCCGTAAATAAATTAAGTGTTGAAAGTTGGCCTAAGATCTTCGCCAGACTCCGGTTTTGGAAATTACATCAATCGTGGGGCCGTAAATAAATCGAGTGCTGCAAGTGCCGGCTTGGATTTCGATGGGTATACCTGGTGTAATTTTCGTTTCGTTTCTTTACCATGGGGTGAAAACAGCACATCGACAATTGTCGGATCTTAAGAAGTGCGCTAGGATATTAAACCCAAACAAGAGGCAAATCATTGCGAATTAGCCGATCGCCTTTGGCGGATTATAGTGTCAAGCCCATTCTCTGTACCTGCACATTGCGACGCTGTTGTGAAGGACGCCCATTTCATCCAGTCTTCAGGGGCGTACCTGCGGATTTTTGCCATCATTCTGTTCAACTTCTCAGTATTGTGCCTGCCTGCATCAAAATTCAAGGTAAAAACTAAAGTTTTATGTTTCTGTGAAGCGAAACCATACGCGCTACTTGCAAAATTGAACGTCATTGAACCTTTGTTTTGTTGTAACAAAAAGCGCCCTTCAGTCGCCGATTGTTCTTGTTTGCACTAATAATTGTAAAAAGTAATTTCTTTTGTATTGTGTAATGCCTGTAAACCTCGACGCCTTTGGCCACGCAGCTGTTTGAACCAGGTAAATATCGTGCGCCAACGGCGGCAAGTTTTGTTTTCTGAACGTTCAAATATCATTTGTAAAACTATAAAAACACAGTTGAATATCATTTTTGTACCGTCATTTCCTGTATCGCCATTTCCAGTAATTTCATTATATGTGTTTTAAAATTTACTGCATCTTTTATTATTGTGTATTCTGTATTTGAGGCCTTCCCTCGAAGAAGGGTTTATGTTACATTTTTGACTTATGACGTTTTGTATGGAAAAAGGGCATATAATACCTGAAAAAATGGCATCCGAAGTGGTACGTGGAAAAAGGGTACATGTCTTATAACCTAACCTAGCTAATTTCTTTTAGGCGCGAGTTTGCAATCCCCAAAACTGCAAGAAAGAAGGTTGTGCTAGTATCACTATCAAGATGATAAGCGAGACCTATTTGCTGCCTTTTATTTAATGAACTACAATGAGCAAAGTTCATATCTACTTAAATGCATGTCGATGCAAGAGCCATGCAGATGGCGCAAAGGTAAAAGCGTTGCTACCTCCAAAAAGTTACTTTTACGTATTCTATTACATTTAAAAAAATAATCAATGCATTACCCTACCGATTTGCAAAACTAGTTTATGCAATGCGTTTCAAATTACGATAAAGAGAATTCAGGTACTGCAATCACAAATGAAAAATGGCGTGATTAATCCGAAAGACTGTCGTGGTAAGGATGAAATCCGACCGCACGCAATAGCAGAAGACTCAAAACTACTATTCGCAAGCATATAAATAGTTTCCCAAAACAAGAGTCGCATTACTCTCGAGCAAAACCAAAGTCAATGTATTTACACCCCGAACTTACCTTGAAAAAAATGTACTCCCTATTTATAGGAGGGTTCCCTGAACTTGGTGTAAAGTTTCGTTTATACCGTGACGTTTTCAGCCAATACAACTTCAAATTTGGCATTCCACGAAGTGATACATGTAAGTATTGCGATAAACTGTATATGCAACTGCAATGTGCAGAAAATGAAGAATCCAAAAAGAAAATAGCACAGCTGAGTGAACTACACCACAGGAAGGCAGACGCAGGATATACATTTTTAAGTGATGACATTATTGCAAGCAAAAGACCTAATTCAAATAAGCATGTTATCTGTATTGACTTGCACCAAGTTTTATTCTGCCCTACATTGACACATTCCTCAGTTTTCTACCAACGTCAGTATTCATGCTATAACTTCTGTATATCCAATAGTGGTATGGATGAAGTTAGGATGAATCTATAGCACGAGTCCGTAGCTGGCAGAGGCTCCGCTGAAATAGCTTCAGCCATATTGAAATATGTTCAAGATCGTTATCTTATATTGGAAGAAGGAGAAGAACGCCAGCTAATAATTTGGTCGGACAGATGTGTCGGCCAAAATAATAACTGGAAGATAGTTACCCTCTGTCATTACCTAATACAATTCCGGTATTTCACAATGGTAGAACAGAAGATTCTTTGCTCTGGGCATAGCTTTTTGCCTTGCGATAGGCATTTTGCGTTGATAGAAATAAGGAAAACAGTATCCAAAGTGTTTGTTCCTGATATGTGGAAAGATGTGATAGAGAGTGCCCGAGATTCAAAACCCTTTGAGGTAAAAATGCTCTATCAGGAAGATTTTAAGGATTTAACAGCTATAGAGAAGAACATTACTAGAAATCCTAATCTAAAAATCACCCAGTACATGTGGTTTAAATACAGCCAGGATGATCCAGCTACAGTCAATGTTCGCTCCAGCCACAATACACTTCAGCCTTGGACTGCCTTCAAAATTAGTAACAAGAGGAACGTAAATCAACCTGCGCTGCAACATTTTCCATTACTTTATACAGAACCTTTAAAAATAACATAATGAATATGACTGGCTACATACCATTAAAGTATATCGAATTTTATGAAAATTTAAAATGTACAGAAAACAAGAACAAGTAACACTTAGATTTAATTTTATTTAAAAAATAAAGTGAATTTTTCATCTCTGTAATCCTTTAATAAAAATTCATTTACCATTACATAAACCCTTATTCCACGGAAACAACTTTGAATGATCCGTATTGTTGTTATTTTTCATATTTTGTTTATTATACTGTATATGCTTGTAATTAAAATTGAATTAACACACTTTTAAGCATGAATTGCCGAATTTATAATAAATAATGTTAATAAAACGTTTTTTTTTCATTCCTGAAAATTTATCAATTGTTACATGAACCCTTCTTCGATGGAAGGCCTCATTTGTTTGTGCATGAATTTTGTAGGCTTCATATATGTATAGGAGGAGGCACAATAAAGGTGAGTTCCATTCCCGTAAGCTGTTGGCTTTTCGGCCTTCCACGAGGCTCTACAATCAGCCGGATTTGAAAGGTGGCGCCCACTTATTTTGACTTGCCCTGTACACAATTAGGAAGATTTCCTCCCGTAAGCGATTTCCGCGAACTCCCCCTACTCCTCTGAGCTAAGCTGTAGGCCTTTTTCACCTATCCGGTTACAGGTCGACGAAAAAGCCCGTTTGGCCAGTAGCATATTTTATTGTAAAAATTTCAATATACTCTAGGAAATATAGTTGATGATTCTAAAGCCGTTTTGGAGTGTAAGACGTGTGTAGTAGATTAAAAGATCGTTCAATAATTAGCTTTTATTAAAGCACATTTTTCAATTTTAGTAACTTCAATAAAAGATTTGGAAAATACGCAGGTCCCTCTAATCAAGTCCATGGAAACCGTACCTAAAGTTATGGATATCTTGCAAACAGTTCCGAGAACCATCGGAAAACCCATTATTTCCAAGCTTGATGTTATTCTGAAAAGAATCCCGGGCTACAACACAGTCTACGGAATAAGCAAGATTTTAATAGGCGAAAATGTGGAAAACGTAGAAAACAGTATCTTTCAACCCACTGTCGTTTTCCATGTACAAAAAAAATTTAACTTCTGAGAGATACAATTTTACAATGGAAAACGTAGATAAAATGATGTTTCTTTGCCGTAACGCGGAAAAATAATTCATAATATGTTTCCTTACTATTTTGTGATATAATGATTAATTCATATTTGCAATTATTTTTTAATATGTATGTAATTCTTAGATCAAGATTTCTATGTAAAAAAATTATAAAACTAAACATTTCCAAGCGATATTATAATTTTCTACATCGTGTTTGGTATGCTCAGTATTTGACATATATTTTAAACTTTTACCGCATATTTTTAGTTTTCGCGCATATTTTATATATATTCACATATGTTGCAGCATATTATAGCAGATTATTAGCGCATAAGAAATGCATATATAGGAACTTTTTAGCGCATGTAAATCCGGACCCTGCTTATGAGCCAGCCTATGGAATTTGGAGGTAAATTATGTGCAGTTATATTTTGTACTGCACTCGCTACTACGCGCCGACGATCAGGCGTTTTTCTCCAAGATGAAGTAAAGAGAGATGTCGAAAGAAATATACGCATTGGCAGATGTGCCACAAAAGCTCTTCACGGAGCAATACGGTACAAACATATCAGGGATGAGACCTACAAAAGTGTATGTCAAAGTATGTTGGAAAGTGTAGCCAAGTATGGCCAATATCATAAAGAATTCTATATCGAACAAGATCAGTGGAACTCGATTACATCGTGAGACAATGTTTGCAGTTTACATGAAAAGAAAATAATAAGAGAGAAGAATGGAGATAAGAATAAGTATTACCACCAGAAAGCTATAAAATATTGAATGGGGAGAGGTGGCCAAACGATGTTCTGAGTTGCCATGTACGAGCGAGGATTGATAGAAGACGATTGAGAGGCCCGAAAAAATGGAATTTTGGGACTTCTTCTTCGAGTGCTTTATCTCTTACGAGACGTAGCGATCTCCTCTGATATGCCTGTGTCGCGCGTTTAAAGTGCCACTGACATAGAGAACCTACAGCTTAACGTGGGCTCCGAGCCACGGGAAATATAAACACTTCTACTTCAGAGAAGATTTACTGGGCAGAATATCTCGCTGGTTTGCCACTGCTTTGCGAGGGAGAACGGTCGTTAAAAATCCGATGTTCCGTACTGGGAATTAAACCCAAGACCTTCAGCTTAGAAATCTAACGCGCTAAGCCCACGGCCTCTTCAATAATTTGGGGACGTCAAACCCTTAATTCACAGAAAAATAGCAAAGAGAGAAAGATATCTATATTTCCTCATTTTCTGGTCGTGTAGAACCTGCTTTATTTGCACCATAAAATATTGAAGCCCAACCAAAGTTAGGGAAAGATACATAACAAATTTTAAAAATACACAATTAATATAGTCCGATGGTGATATAAAATACACCTAAATCAAAACGTATTGTTCGCAGGTATCTGTACAATATTTCTCATATTTTGCTTGCCTAAATATCAACTTAGGCCTAGTTAATACGATGTAATTTCAAAATAATGGCTTTTAGTACAGAAGCTTTTGTTGCAAACCAAATTTCTTTTCACGCGAATTTAGATCCAGCAATCGAATTGTTTTCAAGACGTTTCAACAAACATCGTTCAACAAAACACTCCATATTTTATGTGGTTAAAAATTTTTAAATCTAGGATCTGTATCGGCACGATGAAAACTTTCACTAGTTATGAACATATAGACGGAATTGTCTTCTGCGTTTTGCATTCTTAGTTACTATTTCACTTAATGAATATGGAAAACGCAATATTCGTCGCGTAATAATTCAAATACCCAACATTGCAATCGAAAAATAACTGCATAATTTGCTGCAATGGTATGAAAACCGTCTTGAAATTGAAGGAGAACAACCCTAAGCACGTTAGAAGTTAGTTAACCGCTATTAACTTGTATACTGTAACATAATAATAAAGCATTCAGATTGCGGTACACTTTATTATGGGTCATGCTTTAGAACCGTCACGTTTAACGACTATACTAATAATAAATAAACCATGTAAATCACTAAAGTTACCTTCGACGTTACTAACTAGTAAATTGACGGTTTGTTTACACAGGATATCTCCAGAGCTGTGAATACTATTGACACTGAAATGTAGTTCAGTTCAGCGAATACGCAAGTTGAGGTGTTATTAACAACAGTCCAGAATTTCATGTAAAGTAAATACACCCCTATAACCTAACGCTGACGTTTCCTGGACTATATCATTCATACTGACACAAACCTGCAATCAACTAGGATTATTGAAACTTCGCATTTATTTCGTAAAGAAGTCGAACGTGTGGTGAATATACCGAACTAAACGTTGAAACATTCAACCCAGTTATGATATGTAGTCGCCAAAAGATATAAAAACTCTCACATTTTCCGTTTATTTATGAAATTTTCATTTCACATTTATCTCTACGTATTGCCCTATCTAGGCGTGTTTTGCCGATTATCGTTCTCAATGCATTACTTTCGACCGTTCTGAGTAATTGTTTTATTTCTGATGTCTCTGCTTGGTTTGCACACTGTCTTGCATGTTTTTACTTTACTTTGCGTAAGGAGATATTTCTTCTATCATGTCATCATTAGGCAGCCCGATATTCTAGCCCCATTTAATGCCTGTTGCTGATTAGCTCTACACCTAGTAGGTGTTGAAAACTCGATACTTGTTCTACAATTTCCTCTTCTACTACGAGCTTGTATCGAATGTATGCATGCATTGTAAAGACATTAATTACATGGAAGATTCAAGAAGTAGAATGGATAGGCAAACTACATTGGAAAAGGATATTCGGCCCAGAAAAGGCGCCAAAGAATGTCGTAGAATGGGAAAGAGAAAAATAGAAAGAAAGAATTGTGAAAACATGAAATTCGTTATTCAGTTGGTGAAACAATCTTTCCAAACTCCTGTTGCAATAACGATTTCGCCCAACAAATATCATTTTGTAAACAGCACAGTTTGTTTTTAAACGATATTATATGAGACTATGCAATCGGTGGCGTATAAAACGCAAATGTTAACTGTATTTTTGCTCTAAATAATAGTATTATCAACTACTGTACATAACTTTCAACAAATTAATCCTAAAACGTGTTTTATTTCGTTACTACTGCTTTCCTAACGGTTTAGCTTTTTGTCTTTAAATTACGGCGGTTGTAAATAAATAAATTCTAGTTAACTTATTCTGAAAACAGGTGCTTCTACAGTATTTTATTATGCAGTACAGTAAACCAACAGCACGTACTTCCAACTCCATACATTAAATAAATTACACGGTTTTCAGCAATGGTTGTAAAGAATTTTTGGGGTAAAATAGTATGCGTTTCACGGATTTACTGGATCTACGACTTTGCATTTTGTAATCGGGTTTCCCATCTTTCCTAAAAACAATTTGGAAGTGTTACTTGTACATATATTTTAGAATCAATATAGGACATAATAATTACATTAAAAACACAAAACTGTAATTAGTGTAGTTCCTATTTCGTAAATACGTCGGTTTATTAATGGTGACAGTATGGTATTTAAAAGAACATTTGCTTGGTAATGAACTGAAAAAAAAAGATCAATAATTTTAATCTTGTAATTTATTTCATCTAGGTAAATATAGTGTTTGGTCTACTTCTGTATTGTAGTAAATTATGCCGCCCTGGTTGCTAAGGCTAATGGGTACATTTAGACATTTAGATTTTAAAGTAATTCTGTATACCCAAAGCCCGTAGATAGCTTAGTTTAGACCCCTAGAGAAGCCGTCAAACAGCATTATAAAACTGTTGTAAATAGTCTGTATCTGGACCACACCATCAATGCTGTTTTACTCATAGCGATCATTTTCTCTTCTCATGATGCCATCTCTATCAGAGAACTGGCAAATTCTTGTCTATTTTCTGCTGCGTGGTACCCGCTGGACGCTGATTTCAGGCCAGATTTCTTAGCCATGATGTTTTTGTTCTTTTAATACCTCGCCGTCGTTTTGGCCTAGATATGCCGTTTTGTGATATTTTACGGTTCTTATTAGTTCCTGTACTTTATTCATTATTGCTAGCAACTTATCGTTGGTTGTATGTGCTTTCAAAATGCAACTCTATATCCAAATTTCGAATGTATTTGAGGAAACCCTGTCATATTTACTTTTAAAACATGTTTAATATATTTTGTTTACAAACGACAGAAGCATTTTAATCCAAATTAACCTAAGTTATCTACGAACTTTGGATGTACCAGGCCAGTGAATTCATAAATATTTACTGTCAGTAAGGCTAAAGAATTTACGAAAGCTTGGCATTTAAGAAAGTCCAATACCAACCTACATGTTTCTTTTGGCCTTCCTTCAAGAGAAAAATGATTGATAACCTTGTGCATTAACGACAACTGCCATCCTTAATCCGCCGCGTTGTCTAATTTGGAATTATTACTGGAAGTATTCCAATTTTTTAAATTATATGATAGTAGCAAGACGAGACATGCTATTACTTAAATGATGCGGATTCGTCGCAGCACTGTAATAGTACCTAATTGCAAATTAAAGCGCATTTAGCTAGTAAATAAGTTTAAAGATAATATAGTACTAAACGGTCTATCCAAGAAAACACTGAAACTTTGTTAATTGCAGATATATGTATGAATTGGGCTACATGAGGAAAGTTCTGTTATTCTTAGTACCTAGACCGGTGTTCAAAACTCAAACGGGGAAGGCAAGATTTCCTTGTCAAAATATATTGTACATTTTTAAATAATGCAAAAGATAATTAATTTGATATTTGGCTATCTAACATTCAAACGCAACTGTATAGAAAATACCCCCACAATACAATACAATTACAATTTAATGTATATTAAAGTTTTATTGTGGTACTTTAGAAATTGATATGCAATTACAAAAAGTGGTAAAAATTGGGTTTTATTCCTGAACTAGCCATTATAGTAGTATTAGTATTATATCCTACCTCATTTAAATACTGCGTGGAAGCGAATAATACAATGCCTCAGTAGTGGATGCTGAATTAAGAAAATATCCTACTAAAATTTATATGCAAATTTTTATATCCAAAATGTGCACATTCAAGTCCCAGCCGCATTACTGTGACATGAAATATATCTACATAGTCGTTTATCATATCGATGTATGAATGTTAGTTGTATCACCATTCCATACATCAATATTCCACACACTGACACAATATATATTTCGTTATCGATACTGAAAAAAATTCTTTCAGAAGTACAGAATAAACAGTACTATAGTTTTTCTCAACTTTCAACTTTGTGTTATGATGCTACTTGTTTGTTTAGATCAATACTTTCTTTTTGTTTTTACAGGAAAGAAAATCGTTAGTTAACAGAGCAGTACTTGATTCAGTTAAATAAGTTCAGCAGGAATATCATATATGGCATTTGAATTCCATTCAAAATAGCTTATCATTGAAATATTTTAAATTCTTATCTTGGTAATGCTATTCCCTATACAAGGAAGCAGCCTTTGTCCATATACACAAAGTTTTTTGGTGTAAAGGAAAGCCATTACAAATTACATTTAAATAAAAGTTAGTTTGTTTTGCAGAACCTATGTTTTACAAACTATTTACATAACTTCAGGGAGCAATTGTATGTTATCTTAACTCACATGTTCATAATAATTAGAAAGCGGTAGATTAAACGAATTTTAGAGCCAAATGAAAACATTAAGAACGCTTTAAACAAAAGTTATTGAAGCAATGTCAAAAATAAGTATGTCATTTTTAGGCGTAGTCCTCATTACGTTCTATGCGTCCACCGTTTTAGAATACCCGAAGAAAAGAATTCTTTTGGTCGCGGACACAGCTACTCATGCACCGCCGGAATCACTTCATTATTGCTCTGAAATTTCTTCCCACGTAATGCCTTTTTAAGTGGACCAAAGACATGGTAATCGCTAGAGGCAAGGTCGCAGGATGAGGAAGATGTAGTAGATACTCAAATTTCAAATCGTGAATGGTTGCCACCGTTGAACATGCAGTATGTGGCCGCGTGTTGTCGTGCTGTAGAAGCATGCCAGAACTAGGAAATCCGCGCTTTTTGGTTCTGATGGCAGCCTTGAGACGGGTTTTCAGGAGTTCTAAGTTTGCGACACTAGTAACAGTAACCCCATTAGGCATGTAGTCCTCCAACGCCTGTACGCCGGTAACGCATGTAACGCCATTTTCTGCTTGCTCTTTTGGTTTAGGGTTGATGATAGTGCACCCAGGACTCCTCCCCAGTCACAATCCTTAACAGAAAGGCATCTCCTTCTGCTTCATATCGCCGCAAAAATTCTGTACAAGCATCAACACATTGTTGTGATGTACAGATTATCGCTCATATTCAAAACTTCAGTGATTTCAGCAAGGGTAACCCGACGATTTTCTTTCACCAAGTATTTAACTGCCACAATAGATTCAGACGTCATAACACGGTTTGCTTGACGAGGTCGGGGAGAATCAGCTACGGAAATCACCCAATTTTTGAACTTCTTGCTTCATTCATACTCTTATTGGAGTGACAAACATGAATTTCCATATTATAGCTTCATTCTTCGGCGAATATCAATGGGTTTCATCCCTACACTGTGCAAGAAACGGAACATCGCTCCTTCCTGGTGCAGTGCTCTAATAGAGTTGCCATTTTTAAAATGTCGCTGTGTCAACATTTTTAATTGTTGCTATGATATGGCATTGGCCGTTTACATCTCAAAAATAATATTTCTGTAACCCAAAGTTCTATTCCGTACATTTTTAGGGCACTATTAAGGTTTTCATTTGACTCTGCATGGTATAACCACACCTTTTACACGTATTTTTGCATGGATTATTTGATTCTCAATTTGGAAACGTAAAAACAGTTGAGCAAACTTGTCTTAACTCCTGCTGTATTAGAGAATTGTAAAGTAGGTAATTGTAAAAGTTGCATGTGTAGCTGATTTTAGAAGATGTCTATCTTTTATTGTGTCTGTTTTCTGAAAGCTAAAGTTTACATCAATGGCGCTGCGAGAGTCGTAGTTGAACTCAACTTTCAATTGAAAATGATCGAATACTGATGTTTACGTTTTACAGGAAAATGTGTTAAATATAAATACATGATA
The DNA here is from genome assembly GCA_014611495.1 of Limonius californicus. Lineage (NCBI taxonomy): Eukaryota > Metazoa > Arthropoda > Insecta > Coleoptera > Elateridae > Limonius > Limonius californicus. Next base: position 62,217 of record JABXWE010102169.1, read on the forward strand.
TGTTACAGCGAATAAATGACTTTCCGTGCGTTAACAAATTTGAGCAATTGTAAATTCTCCAAGATACCTAACAATATCTTAAAAAGTATTCTCTTAGTACCTAATTATTCAAAATCCAATATTACAAAAGCTGAGTTTTCAGAGATCGTTATTTAACGGTTACTTTTAATACGAAAGCTGAAGGGCCTAATTAGGCATTTCCTGTCAATACAATCTTTATTAAGACATTCTAATTAACGCTATCACAAAGATAACGAGCAATTAAGCTCAACAAGGAAGACAATAATTTTTACTTTCCTTTTTAATATCAGAATATAAATCGGCGATAGAACTTTATATTAGGCCTTTACAGCGTTCAGCAAAAATCTTTCAATTTAACCATATACATCATACTATTTTATAATTGTTGTTAATAAATGGGAGATCATTTATTTTTCTTTCTTAATCTGTTTTTTTTTAATCTTACAGTGTCGGGGTTGGTATTCATACAAACGGGATGTAGTGGAGAGGATGGGTCCCGCTTGGACTTCTCTCGCACGCTTTTTATCTCCTCTTAATTACATTTGCTCGCCATTTTTATATTTGTATTACTTGTATGTATAATGTTGTGGGAAGCCTTGTTACTTCTCCCGGTCAGCCTTTCCCGAGGTTTAAAGAGAGGTTTCGCATTGCGAGCCTATCCCCCTTCTTACGTAGCACTGGGCTGCTTGGCGTCTTGGTACATAATTATGTAATTATATATATGTGTATAACTAAAAATGTAGTGGAAAAGTTTCGTATAAATTAAAAGTAACCTTTACTTAAAGGAGGAAATTCAAATAAAATAGAAAGACACAAAATTAAACGGTAGTTATTGTAAGAAAAGAAAGTAAGCAGATATGCTAGGAAGGAGTGAGCCATGAGAGAAGTGAAAAGAAAAATATAGATTTGAGTTATGTAGAGCTAAAAACAACAAGGTTGAGTTCTGTCCAGATTTTATTTAATATATACGGCAAATATAAAACGATAAAAACGGTGGAAAACTGGAATATACAATACAATATACTGATGACACCGCCATCTACATTAACACAGCTGGAGAATTGGCTGCGTTAATGAAAATATTTGAAAACGAAAGCTGCCTTTGTGGTTTCGAAACAAATGTGGCGAAGATGAAAGTCAAAATTGTTAATCGGATAAATACCAACAGACCAGAGTTACAACGTTCATATTACTCCGTGGTCAATCAAATCTATCTTGGAGCGCACATTAGTAACGAGAGAGTAAACACATACTTGATTAGAAGACGCAGTGAAATGCCTAGAAATGCAACTCGTAAACTGGAAAAGATATGGAAGGACAAAAATGTCATTCTCAGCACAAGGACATTAACTGTAAAAACTCTAACTTTTCCTATTGTATTGTACGGTGCAGAATCTTGGGCAGTGAAAGTAATAGACTGAAGAAGAGTCGACTGTTTCGAAATCTGATGCTGGAGAAGGTTTATCTACATACCATGGACTGTGATGCGAACAAATGAATTCTTCGTCAATAAAATTAGAGAGCTCCAACGATTACCGCGAATTGTTGCGCAGCGCATATTCAAATATTTTAGATATAATACGTAAAAACGACGAACATGGAAGAATCCAGAACAAGAGGGCGATCCCGAAAAAGCTGACCAGAGAAAGTGAAACCAATATAGCTTCTTAGAACAAGCCACAAGAGAAGTGAATCGCAGTTGGCGGGATATAGTCAGAAGAATAGGTATAATTTTACAACGATTTAGCTGGATTGGATATGTATTACATATTTAACAAAGTTTTATTTTTGTTGCGGAAAACGTGTTTCGTTTGTGATGACAACTAAGAAATTAGCCAATTTTGAAATAAAACAAAATCCTGCGATACAACAACGTAAGAGTTTCAATCAAACAAGTAAAGAATTAAGTTATGTATAACGTAGTAATGGAGAAAATAGAATGTTTGGTTTTTTCACAGCATAATTAATTTGTTCATTGTCATTTACACGAAATAGGGTTTCGCATAAGAAATAATAGGAACAATATTGAAAAATTAATAGACGCCAAATCACCATACGTTATTGGAAAGTTAATTAGTCTGTCTTTTTCAATGTTAGACCGACTTCTGTATGTTTGCTGTTGTGCGTGCTATTTTGAGAGGCCTCGGTGAACTAAACGGCCTATATATTAAAATATATATATATTTATAGAGAAGTACGAAGTATAATTTTTATGTTTGTCCGATATTAATTGAAAATTAGAATTTTATTTGTAATACAGAGTAATAACAAAAATTAAATGAACAGCAGCGACAGGACTAATATTGTCAAAACTCTATGTTAGATATTATCCTACATAGCAATTAGTTAAGGGTGATTTACTGTAATTAAAAATGCATTTACTAGTAATTTTCCAGAAATGTAAAAATGTTGATAATGAAGCGTAGCAAGCATGCAATCAAGTAAACAAAAAGAGTATTTTTTATTTCGAATGCGATTAGCGATAATTGGGTATGTAAGGCTACTATTTTTAATCATACATTTTACTTATTAATTTACTGTATAAGTAATAATTTAAATATGTCACAAAGAATTTCCGTAGAAAATTTTATTTGTTAGTATTACCGCTGATACATCGAATGCAATATTGATTAATCCATTAACTAGGAATACATATAACACACAACTACCTCAAAGTTGTTTCACTTTTTAAAAACAACGTTTTGCTTCGCCATTAACGTATACATTTTTCTTATAAAAAATATTATAAATAGTAAAATTATTTAAGTATATATAGGTGTGCATTATGACAATTTCAGCGTCACGAACTGCATACGCTAGTTCCTATAGTTAAAAATACTTTAGAAATATATTTAAATTTATTATAAAGAAGAAGATTAAAAACATACTCAATATTATAAAACAAAAACAGATTTCAAATACTTATTTGCATATTTCCGGAAAGTTTACCAGTACGATACCTAGAACTACAGTTAGATGGAAAACTCAACTGGAAGGAGCACATATCAAAATAGAGAAAGCAAATATACCTACGACTCAATGAGCTACACCCGCTGCTCGAAAGAAGCTCTTGGCCAAAAAGAAAATTCTACTATGCAAGACAATAATGAAACCCATATGGACGTATGCTATTGATCTAAAATTCTTCGCGCAATTTACCACGGTATATTTCAAACGACATAACGACGTTTGGCATCTTATTCGTGAAAGTCGTCATTCCAAGAACGAAGTAATAAACAGCATGACAGCATAGTACCACCCCCTCATCCAACCACTTCTAGCGAAGTATAGGAGAACTCCTCACTGGAAGAATTCTCATCGTCATATAGGACTTTTAGTGTTAAGGTTCTATGTCAACATATTAGCTTATAGAATTAACTAATTCTGATTGCTGACCTAACATTTAAAAAAATTGAATATTGTTCTATTCGAAATACTCTACATATACAGGTATGTGTGGAAACTTTTTGACAGTGCTTTAAGGAGATCCTAAAGCTGCATAGAGGCGGCCGTGGGCTAGAGGTTAGCGCGTTAGACGCTGAAGGTCCTGGGTTCAATTCCCGGCACCGGAACATCGGATTTTTAACGGCCGTTCTCCCTCGCAAGGCAATGGAAAGAAAACCAGCGAGGTATTCTGCCTAGTAAATCTTCTCTGGAGTAGAAGTGTTTACACTTCCCGTGGTTCGGAGCCCACGTTAAGCTGAAGGTCCTTTATGTCTGTGACACTCTAAAAACGCGGAACACAGGCATAGCAGAGAAGATCGCTACGTCTCGTAAGAGATTAAGCACTCTAAGAGAAGAAAGCTGCATGACAACCAAAAAATAAAAATTACTTTTTTCATGGACTAACCATTATATTCGATTTTCTATCTGCCACGGGGTTTATAAGTCGTCTACCTGAACGCTGGAAAGCAAACTGCAGCCAATGTGAAAGAGAATATGATAAAGTAAATTGAGTCTCGGCATTGTTCGGATTGTGAGAAAACCAGACACATTTTGAAATTTAGGTTGTGTGCATTGTAGTCTTAAAGAATGGTTTTTTTGCAATAAGGTGAACAAATTTCACTAAATTAATTTCATATACGAGGATGGTTCATTAATTATTGTCCGTTACATAGAACGCATTGACGAACAAATAAATATTTTTTTTCTAGAAACGTCAGTTATTGGCATTCGTATATGCCAAGGTGCCTGTCTTCTTGTTTACAAAAGTTATGCATTTAATATTACTGTGGCGCTGGTGATTTATTTGAAATGGAAAAATGCAAAACATGGGTTGTGATAAAATACCTTTTTAAGAAGGGTTTGTCACCGCAAAAAACTTGTGTTGGGTGATTCTACCCCGTCATATCAAGTAATTAAAAATTTGTGCTGGGATTTCAAATTAGGAAAGAAGTCGTATCAACATGTACCAGGTGGCTGGACCACCAAAAACTGTTGTCACTAAAGAAAATATTGATTTGGTATGATATGGTACTGAGTGATCGAAGAATTACGGTCAATTACGCTTTCGCTCACAAGAGCTGTGGTTCGTTTTATGGTTGCTATCCAGAATGCTGAATTTGAAATTTTACACCAACCCCGATATTCGCCAGATTTTACTCCCAGTTATCTTCGGGGAACTCATTTGTCGGACGATGAAGAGGTGATGTGTAGAATGGAATGAGTGGTTTGCAGTGTAAGATTTTTTCTAAAGACATTCAAGCTCTGTATCATTCATCGTTACACGAAGTTAAGTTGTTAACGTTTCAGGGGATTATATTAAGAACTAATGTTGATTTAACGTATGTCGTAAAGTAAATTTGTTTTACCATATTTTTGCACTACTTTGGTAATTTTGTAGCACAAGTTCTTATGACTATTTTGACCATTTTTCTACCTTATGGTGACAATAGAAAACGTTAATTTTAGTTTATTTAAGTAGAAGATGTGTAAAGAATTCAACATTTATTAACAATAGTTTTCAAAGAAGTTCTGTCTCTAAACGGCGCTAGGGTCAATAAACACTTTCGTCAGTACCGAAAACTGGATGGAGCAAACATTAAATGTAGCATGTTGCTTTATTTACAGATTAAATTTTTTATTTACACTAATTTTGGGTTGCATTTTACTAAAACGTTAGAACTACAGTAAACGGTATTTTCCAGAAAGATGTGCCTCACACTGTTTGCCAGTCCATTTGTAAATTATAAATTTCTTAGCGCATAGATAACTCACAAAGTTGCAAACACATACATTTTATTAAAACTAGGGACTGAGCAACATTTGCTGATGCTAACACGGTTAACTTTTTCGCCCAGTTAACATGATTACCATTATTCTATGTGTTTTGTAACAGATAAGTTAATTCAAATGAAATATTACAAACAGGATTTGTAACTCCTCACTGACGAATATCATGGAGTACGTCTGAGAATGCCCTTTATGTAGATTTGTTATGTTGAAAGTATCACGGATTTCTTGAGCAGGATTGCTACAGAATTGGTTTCACCAAAGCGTAGGGGAAGAGTACGTACAGTGAGACGCCGAAATTCAAAAATAAATTTGAATGGCTTAGAATACTCATTTTGCTTTAAATTTTTTATTTGATATAGTAACACATTTTACCTTTTCAAAAAAGTGATTTATGAGCAAATATAACAAATACATACAGTTTAACACGATATATTTAAAAAATCGTCTTTGTCTCACTGTACCTTTGAGGGCAGGAACAGTTGGACACCAGTTTAATTATTTTTTTTTCATTACCTACCTCTTGCGTAAAAAAATATATCATACTTTTCTACTATTTATTTATTACAAATATTTGAAATTTAAAAATACAACATTTAAGTAGGTATAAATTAGTTATTATTTGCCAACTAACTTAACGAATATTGAACGACTCGAGGTTTATATCAAAAGAAATATAGGCATTCTGCCTTTTAGTTTTCAACCCGTGACTTATTGGTTTGGGTAGTATCAGAGTTATATCTAACTGTAACACCATAGCTACATCTGCTATATCTGGTGAGAAAAATTTATGTGAAGACTTAGAACTTTGTCTTAAATATTTTACTTCAAATTCAGAAGACGCATTTTTGTTTGATAAAACCTGTCCAACATAATAAATCGGGTTTTTTGCATCAAATTTTACAAGAATATATTCTCCTACAGTAGGTTCTCGATTGGAATCTTCAAAATGATCATTATCGTCTTCTGCCAAAAATTCAGATAGACTGAAAGTTTCATCATCACTAGAGTCTTGAAGAATCATCTCAGTTTCATCTGCATCACTATCCTCATATTTCACATCTCTCTTGAATAATTTCCTTTTAATTTTTTTTACAATGGGTTTCTTACAATTGCGTTTATTTTCAATTTCTTGCCGCTCAGGAGTGTCCGTTGCTATCATTGTCTTTCCCTTCTTTCTGCACTTAGATTTAGTTTTTCTCGGTCCAGCCTTGGGATATGGTCTTACTTGTTCTGGACTTGTAAATATACTGCGATCCTGAGGCTGCAAGGCCTCTCCAGAAGTTGAAGGAGTTGAAAGTGTGCTTGTCGATTCTGTAACCATTACTGCACTTAACGATTCTAATTGTGGCACTGCAACTGTATCACCAGATTCTTCTAGGGGCCGGTCTGTGATTGAACTGGGCAAAAAATCATCTTCTGTGAAAATATGCCGATCATAAGGGAAAATACCTGTTTTCTTGAATGCTGCTGTTATATTGACGGGGGTCATGGCTTTCGGATATGCTACACTAACGCAAGAAGCGACGTTATATATAGAAAATGTTTCAGCAGGATGTGCCATCATCCATGAATCAATGGCAGCGTTATAATATGTATGGAAAGGCTTCAATATTCCCACATCCAGCGGTTGTAACTTATTGGTACAGTGGGGAGGAATTGTTAAAATTACTACACCATTTGCTTTACAAAGATCGATGGCTTCTAGGGCGATATGGCTTTCGTGATTGTCCATTATTATTAGGCTTGGGTTGTTTTTAGAGCTTGCCGTATGTTTAATAAAGTGTTTAAGAACCTGACAAAAACATTCTGAATTCATCCACCCACCTTTTGTAGCTAGTCCAAGGGTGCCAGGTGGTGCTCCAAATATCATGTGTTCTTTGAAATGAACTCTTGGGAATATCATAGCAGGAGGGATACTATTGCCACTTGCACTTACAATGCAGCATGTAGTTACAAGCGTTCCTCGTTCCGCACTAGTTGCTTTATTTACCTGTTTGCATCCCTTAACAGCAAGCACTTTATGTGATTTCTGAACAGTTACAGTTCCTGTTTCGTCCAAATTATAAATTCTGGATCCATCTGCAAAAACTGGTTGACGTGTTAATACTTCTGCTAGTTTGTCAAAGAATAGCGAAACATTATGTCGATTAAATGATGTGGCTCGTGACAAACTGCAGCCTTCGAGAGTTCGCAACGCTAAGTTAGGAAATCGCTTGCGAAAACCTTTCAGCCATGATATAGTTGCCTTTTCTTCTTTTTTCCAACTGTCAGGAATTTTTAAGTTATTTTTTATTGCAAGTTGATAAGCCAAAACTAGACAATCATTAATGGCAAGTCCATAAAACATTTTGGCACATTTAATAATATATTCATTGAGGGATTTCTCAAGTTCATTGGAGAAAATTTTATTTACTTCATAATTGGGTCGCATTCGAGCAGAGTGATTATCATGATATTTTCTTACATATCTACTAACTGTTTGGAAGCTTAATTTCTTGATTTTAGCAGCTTGTCGAATGCTTACTTGTTCTTCAACAACTAGCATTACAGCTTCTCTCATGGCTTCCTCCGTGAACTTCCCCACAGTATTGTTAGTTTTCTTTATTCTTGGCATCTTCTTGCACTAAAATATTTAAAAATATTTTGGTTTCAAAAAAATACTTAAATTTAGAAATCTGAGGAACAGTGAGACATGTCTCATTGTTCCTTCACACAAATTGTCTCACTGTTACTTTAGCACTGTCGCCGTTCAAAATCACTTTTACTCATCAAGGATACAAACCAAACGAGCAATAAAATTGTGGTTATAATCAAGAAACTTACCCATATCTAGAATATTAATCAAATTTCTTGTCGCAACTTCAGCTGTTTAATTATCTCAACTGTTATCACCCCAAAAATTTTACTTTGTGTACAACGCTTTCGTAAAAAAATAATTTAATGTCGAACTTAAAAGAACGTGAAATGTCATATAGGTGTACCGCTACAATAAAATGTTGGTCAACGTCAGATACCAACTACAAATCATTTGGCATTGAAATATCACTAAACTTGCGATCGTCTCACTGTTCTGACCGTCTCACTGTACATACTCTTCCCCTACTTTGTAAATTTACCTGAAAATTATAAAAACGTATCTGGCACTTTTTATAAAAATGAAAACGCCACGCCGGTTTTAAGAAAGCTTATTTGTAACAGTAATAACAAAAATTTTAAAAATCCATATTGCACTGCGATTTTTTTAATATTATATAGTGTTTCACAAGTATTATCCGACAGCCTATTTCTTCCAAGGGTTAGAATTTGGCATCGGTACTAAAAAGCCGTTCCACAGGTGCAGGCGAGGGCAAAATGGTAATATACATTTTAAAAATGTATAAAAGGAGAAGCCTACAACTTACGCGAGAAGACAGTCTGCAATGAAGTAATATGGGAAAGAATGGGAATAACATGCTCAGTCATCAAATCTCTAGACAATAGATCACTAAAGTGGTTTGGACATGTAAACCGCATGGACGAGGAAAGATGGCCGAAAAGGATATTGGAGTGTTCATCAAGAGGTAAAAAGAGAAGAGGAAGGCTTAAAATGGCATGGAAAACCTACATAAATATCGCAATGAACGATAGAGAATTACAAGTGGGAGACTGGGACAGCCAAAGGCTATGGAAACATAAGACGACAAACTCCTAAGGGGGAAAAAGCCAAAGAAGAAGAAAAATGTTTTAAATGTTTTCGTAAATTAATAAAAATGTAACATTTTTTGATTTGTATTGGAAATATTTTATGATATTTTATATGACATATTTTTTGCATGCATTCTAATACGAATAATAAATAGTTTTAATAGGTATATTAAATAATTAATTAACCAGTTGAGCAAGAATAGCATTTTAATAATAATATTGTATTTGTTAATTGAAGCCGATTCTACATTTCGGATGTCCAAAACGCTGACGAGGCCCATAATGCCGACTGCTGTTCGAAGACCATTTCGCTGATTAAAAAGCCAACATGCCGACCAGTGTTAACCGACGCCACAGAGATTAATAACTTAGTGTCGAAGATGAAAATAGCCGAATCTTGCGTATTACTGTTTCATAATGAACACTTTGTCAAATTCGACCAGAACACCGAAACGAGATCATGACCAAAACATTGACCATGTCCAAGTCGCCGAATTGTCGCAAGGGACACTTTGCCGACTACGGCCATAACGTCGAAATAAGATCAAGACCAAAACGCCGACCGAATAATGTGTATAAAATATCGCGCACACTATATCTGTACGAACCGGCACGAACCAGCACAGCGCGGACTTGCAACCTGCACGACTTCGCACACTTGTGCATCACGGACCAGCAACTTTCAGTGCAGGTTCCGTGTTTGGCACATAGTTAAATGTGCATGGAAGGGTGTAGTTCGGTGGAAGAAATTTTTATTTTAACTACGCTCTGTGAAGGGGACGAGGAGGAAGAAACCAGGGAAGAAAGAGGGTTTTGGGTTCACCCGATCAATGAAAAGAGGAAGCAGTATGGGGAATTTCATCATTTATTTCGACAAAAATTCTTTCAATATTTTCGAATGTCACAACACAAATTCTATGAGCTCTTGGATATCATTCGTCCTCACCTACAGCACCAAAACACAAGATTTCGCAGGGCAGTGTTATCGGTCGAAAGACTTGTTGTATGTTTAAGGTAAGTAAATAGAGGTTCACTGTTGATAACAAAAAGCTAGTAATATGAAAAAAAAAAACATTTACTAAGGTTCACTTCCATACAGAATAGGTACAATCTAGGTTGAACTGCTGCGAACAGGTTGATATGGTGTACTTTCCTGTTGACTGTTCTGCTGTTCCGAATATCCCATTGCTGGAGAAAAGTGGCTGCTATAGATGCGGTGGTACGGAGCTTCTTCTTGAAATTGACTATGTTACGGTTGGCGGTAGGGTAGAAAGGTTGTATAAGGTGCGGTGATCTGGTTGTTACTCTGAGGAAGGTTAGCTTGAGGAGGAGCTGGACGTTGTGATGGGGTGGTAGATGATAGAGTTTGTCGTGCCAATTCAGTGACTATTGCAAAAATTATCTGTTTTACCTCAATTTGCAGGGAATGTGGAAAATTTCTAACATTAAATTTCATGGACCGAAAAAATGTCGACAACTGTTCTTCACGTTTCGCTGGAGTTGGTGTGGAGTGGTGTTGTCTAAATATACCTGTAGTACCTACTTCAGCAGCACGGACAGGCGTGTTCTGAGGCTTTCTTCCGACTGATGAAGTACCACTGGATACACTTCCTCGCAATGGTTGTCCAGATGTAGCTGGGGACGGAGGAGGTGGTAATGCTACCGGAAAACTTAATGTTTCCCTAGTTTCTGTTACCAAGTCTCCAGTTGTCCCCTCTTCATCCTCGTTGTTATCGCTTTTTGATGGGCTATCAAAGTTAGTTAATTGTGACCGTTCCTCAAAACAGGAACAAAGAAAATCCATCTGCTTCTCGAACCTGTACGGCTTTATTTTTTTTCCTAGCTTGTCCGGTGACAGTTTTCCTTTTGTTCAAGCTTCGCCTATAACCATCCCTTAGTATAAACCATTTCTTCTTGCATTCATCGCTTGAAAGGAAAACATTTCTTAATTTTGCAACTACGGTGGTTATTTATATTAACATGTATGAACAACAGCGTTTGTTATAGTGATGTGGGGAAACGATCATATTTATTGGTTCTCTTTCTTTCATTTTCAGGTTCCTTGTAACTGGAGACACTTTTAAGACAGTAGCATCCAGCTACCGTCTAGACTCTAGGGGAATCAACTGTACGGAAAATAGTGTACTCTACTTGTAGAGGTATCTGGCAAGAGTTACTGCCAATTGTAATGCCGGAACCTTCAAAAGAACAGTGGGAAACTGAATTGAAAAGGATTTCAGAATACGCTGGAACTGTCCTAATTGCGGCGGCGCTTTTGATGGCAAACACATCGTGACAGACAAACCTCCAAAATCTGGATCCTTATTTTTCTACTACAAGCAGACAGTGTGGTCTTGATGGCATTGGTTGATGCTGATTACAAGTTTATCAACATTAGTGTAGCTGGTTATAGAAAAGACAGTGATGCCGGTATATTTGCGAATTCCGCTCTAGGGAAAAAGATAGCAACCGGAAAAGTAAATTTTCCTGATGACAAACCATTTCCAGGTTGTACTGAGCCCCTACCTCATGTTATTATTGGAGATGAAGGATTCCCTCTCCAAGAACACCTTATGCGGCCTTACCCCCGGAAGCAAGTGAGATCCGGCTTGACAAAACAAGTGTAGGTATAATTATTATCGGCATAACAGAGCTAGAAGAATCGTGGAGAGTTGTTTTGGCATTTTGGCCAAAAGATTTCGACTGTATCAAAGAAAATTACAAATTTTCCCAGAACACATGGACATTGTGCCCATTGTGGCAGGCGCCACATGCTGTCTCCACAACTTTTTGCGCACTGATACTACTCACTGGACTTCACAGAAGGAGAAGACCACCACACCGACCATGTCAAGTCTACAAGACATTAATAGAATCGGAAGAAAGTCTGTCACTAGAGCTATGGAAATTAGAGACAAGTTTGAAGGGTATTTTATCTCCGAGAATGGGGCTGTACCTTGGCAAATAGACATGGTGAGAAGAGGATGCCACGAGTAATAACATACAATCAAATAACATGGTATAAAAAAAAAGAATTAAGATTTGCATATTCACCTTGGCTATCTCCTCCCATATTGTATCCTTTCTTTCCTGGTCTCTATAATTTGCATGGCTCGTATCCCACAGCTCTGGATACTTTTGTACCGCTAAAATAAGTTTTTCTTCATTCATATTAAAAGCACTAAGCACAATAAGCAATATGTCGTTATTGAATGTTTAAAACTAAAATAAAAGTTTTGTCAAACCTGTCGTACATGCGTTTCAGTTGGGCGAGCGAGCTTGCCGAGAGTCCAGCGAAGTTGCACGAACCGCTCCATTTGCAGATCCCTGCAGGTGCTGGTGTGCACATTAGGCCGGTTCAGCACGGTCAGACATGGAAATTGCTGGTCAGAATTGTACCCCGACCGACACGACATGCTCTGACGGTCTTTGCTAGTGACGGTACGTGCTGGTCTACTGTGCGCTACTACATTAAATAACATAGGTATTCTATAGTTTCCGCCATGAGTGTTGATTTGTTGAAGCCTAGCGACTTAAAGCAGAACTGTATGGGTTAAGAAAGACTGGTTGGTCAGCAGTCTCAAAACATTTAGTTTCCGACCACTTTAGTATTTTAACCGCTGTTGTCATGAATTAATTAAAAAAAGACTATTGCAGGTATTATTTACACTTTGATAATGAAATAACACTTACATTATTCCATTATTATTAAAGCGTAAACAATGTGTGCAAAAGTCTTTTTTTACAAAATATTCTGTTAAATAGCACAAGCTATTTAGTGAGGTACTTTCAGTTAATTATAGAATGTTTGCATCATTTTCCATTTTATAATTATTTGTTTACTTATTTCTACAAATTCAAAGTGCAAACATTTTTTAAACCGCTGACGTTTAAGTCCTGAAGATCTTCTAGCTCCGTCTGTTGCACGCTGTGCGCCAATGAGTAGCGGGACCCGACTGGAGATTTACTTTTATAATCTTTTCAGACGCACAACGTGGAGAAAATTGGCCCTGATGGGTAATTGAATGAGTGCCATGGGTATAAAGTTTGCAGTTGTTTTGTTAAGTAAAGCGCTAGGCGGGTAAGCTTCAGCACTCGTGGCGGCTACTATACTTTCACGACCAGGCTTTTCTGGTCCGTACCGTGCTAGTCCGTGCAGGTATAGTATGCGCGATCTTTTTAAAACGTCGAACTCTCGTAAAGGCCATATTACATGGGGCGATTTTTCAATGCAATCGGTTGCAGCTGCTGGTTGCGGCAACTAACTGCTTCGTGTAATGGACAAATTGCTCATGCAACCGAGCGCCGCAACCGATTGCACAGGCGATTTTTTCGTATAGAACCTGTTCTAATTTCCATGCGATTTTTTCGTGCAATGTAGTAATTTATTGTTGCCAACCGCACGAAACTAAGCAATTCACCGAAGTTATGTATACGTAATAATACTAACAGTAACTGACCACTGGCAGTTGCAGAGCATTGTGCGGGCTCAGCAATTTTACGTAACTCAAAGGTATCACATGGTCATGGTATGTCCCTTGATTTTAACGTTTAAATGTAAAACATCGCGGGAATGCCGAAAAGGCACCTCTATGAGATGAAAGCAGAATCATAATATGTCACGTAAACACGCAATTGCGTTCAAAGCCATCCCATCTACGTTATGCGGCCATGCTATTTACTAAGAGTTCTGTTTAATAATAGCTATTCAGGAATAATAATTTCCATAATGTTGATACCGTACATTGGAATAAGTCGCATGCAAATCAATGCGAGCAATTGCTTCATGTAAATATAAGCGTGCAACCGATTGCTGCAACCAACCAATCATGACAGATCGCAGCAACCGATTGCACTGAAAAACCGCCCCATGTAATATGGCCTTTACGGACACAACAAAAACGGCGATATATCTAACTGTGTATATTTTAATAATGTGCATTTAAATCCAAGTTGTCTGGTAGGATAAATGAGAAACATTAATACGTATTTAGTATCAAATATGTAAGGTGACGCGCACTACTATTAAAATGTGTAAAATATCAAATAATTTTCGCATATTAAAATTAAATCAATGTGCCGTTAATAAGAGGTGTTTAAGTAATAACAGTCTTTTATTCTTTTAGATAAACACGTGCAGGGCAGGGTACACGTATAAAGAGCTTATCACTGGATTTTGCAAAAAATTCTTGCAAAATAAATACTTATTTAATATTCAACTATTCTTCTACAAAAATAAATTGTGATAAAAGGTAGTGTAGGAAATTTTTTGGTCATTTTAGATCCACCTTGCATATGAAAAAATTTCATAGGAACTTATGTTTACGTGTGAATTAAATTGTTGAGCGATTTTCAGTCTTAAACAGCGGTTTTTTAAACCGGATGGCCAGCTTTTTTTTCCCCCATTCATTCATACTACCGTCCCCCCTGAACCGCTTTCACATTACTTCAAGGGAGTGTGGGCGTCCTTTACACACTAGCCATTCATGCTTAACTAAGCGAAATGCTGGGATTTGAACGCCCCAGCCGATCGACTATGTTTCGCTGTGACCTCGAGTGGCAACGCGTTCCCGCACTACTCTACCGAGGCCTCTGGATGGCCAGCTTAGGAGGGTTAGAAATTCCCTAGTTTGCATGTTGAACAGGTAAAATGGTAAATAGACATTCAGAGAAGTAACAGTTAGAAACACAATTATATAATCGACATTTTGCAATTAGTTGTTCGTAAGATATTCCTGAAATAGCAAGGACAGCCTCAAGTACAGCCAGTTGATAAAAACGTTGGTCTAGTAGATTCAGTAGAAAAATCCGCTAAAAGATTAAACGCCCGCAATTTGAAAAAAGAAGGTAGATATCTTGTTTTTCATTCTGTTCCATTATACCAATGGAAATATAAACACGCATGTAAAGTTTAGTAACATTTCAGATTAAAAATAATTTTAAAATAAATAATTTGAGGAAACATTTAGGAGACTTGAAAAACATTCCGTTGATTGGATAATATTCACATTGAAAACTACAGACTGTAGACATCTGTATAGTGCCTGGCGAAAGTTAGCAACCGTTTTGCCGAAAATTCCCGAATACTAAGAACGCGAAAAACAGTAGATTGCGTTGTTCTGCATCAATAAAATAGATGCTCTTAGGTGTATAAACGAAAATACATCGTGAATCCTGTCTGTATAACTAACTTTCAAATTTACTTGTTAAGTTATCCTTCAGGTTGTAATTACACCTCTGGCCTAGAATAAAAATTGAAATATTAATGAAATTTTCCTTCTGGACGATTACTTACATGTAGCGAAAGTACTATTTCGTGGTCTCGTATTTGTTGGTAATTATTGCTACCCAGACCACCAATATGAACTTACTACAACCCATAAATGTAAAACTCCATTGTTGCCCAACAAAACATAAATTATGCCAACACAACTAGACATACTAATGCAAGAACGCATACCGCAGTATATAAAGAAAAGATTAACAAAATCCTTAGAGTAAAATAGTACAATAACGGAAAAAGTTTTGAAGATAGAAAAACAACACGCCAAAGGAAATTACGGAAGAAATTAAACTAGTAAACCTCAAAAACAACGGGCGTCGACCTGATACTAGGAAAGAAAATTAAAAGAATTACCAAGAAAGGGGGTAAATAAGTATTGTTGTGATAGAATACATATTTAGTGCCATCTTAAGACTGAGATACTGGCCAATAAAGATAAATTGAATGAAACCCAAACACATAACATAAAAAGACCGCAGCCCAACTACGCAAATTAATATGCAGGACATAAGTATGTATTTCAAGTTGAAGAAGTCAAATATCTTGGCCTAAACCTTGACAGCAAATGAAAATAGAAGGGGTATATAGTTAGAAAACGTAAACAAATAGATATGAAAGTAGAACAACTAAACTGGATAATAGGCAGATACTCAAATTTTTCCTTAGAAAATAAGTTGCAAATTTACAAAAAAATAATTAAATCCATGTGGATCTACGGATTCGATCTGCGCCAGCAAGTTCAATACAGCGATCATTCAGCGAAGTCAAGCAAAAATCTTCGGAATTATTGTAGGATGTAGCTTGGTACGAGTCTAACCTCAGTATCCACACTGGCCTCAAAGTACATACACCTTGTGTACCATGTACCTTACATACAAGATGTCATTCACGAGAGAAGTAGCAAACATGATGAAAAACTGCAATCACACACCAACCCTTTGTTGGAACCGCTTTCAACCAGTGCTGGTGAGAGAAAACTGAAACGTTCCTGGCCATAGACCTCAAATAAGAACATAGATATAAAGCCGCAGGGTGCATTCCTCAACGTACCGATTGACTGTATGTATTCACCCATCGCATGTCTGGGCTGAAGGGGAACCGCCGAATGTTCCACTGCGATAATGTCCGCAGATCAAGGAAATTTACCTACAAGAGAGGATTGCAACAGGGATATAATAAATCGACTTTTATTAACTTCTGGCCCATTAATAAGTAGCTCAAGCCCTAGGCTACAGAAAAGGGCAAGCTATTTTCGAGAGAAACTTCTGATAATGGTAAGTGCAACTGTCAAACCAAGAATTTGTCTTAGAGGAATCAGAAGAAGATGAAGAATCAAGCATAAGAATTCGATTGATTAATCTATTTGGCATGGCATATAAAAATTATTTTAAAGTTAGTGGTAAAATCTTGTTTTCCTTAATTATGTAACTCACACTACGAAGATTTAATTATGAAATCATTATTATAAATCGGCGAATCTCTAAATTGTTTATTCTGCTGACCAATTCTTACACAATGATTGAGAAATTAATTTGTATTTAGCGTAGTCAAGGCAACATTAACTAACATTTTGCAATGTCAGGTTGTCAAAAATGCCTTAGAATGGGCAATTTTAGAGAACATAATACCAAATTGAAGTAAACCATTCAAATTTTGGTAATTAAGTTCCACCGAATGATACGAAAATATGAACAAATACATTTATCCTGCCATTACATTTGGACTCGCTGCTTTCGTGACGTATTCTGGATATTGTGCATACAAATATTCCAAGCAGAAGAGTCATGCTAAGTACACATACAGTCTTTTCGAAAGTAAGTTATTAAAACGAGGATTGGCCCTTGGGTACATTAAAATTTTGTAAAATTTTAGCTCGACTCATTGAAATTTTACAGAGAGAAGTAAGCTCGAGCAGAAGCTACATGCAGCTATGTGAATTGTCTTCACCCCTTGCTAGGAGGGATTATTTCATGAAAAAGATACACGCGTCCAATTTGTGCATCGATACTGGCGATTACGATGCAAGTGTAGCACTATTAATCGAAGCCATGGCGGTTTGCTCAAGACCGGCAGCCTTGTTGCAATGTATGTCCAGTACACTACCAATAACAGTTTACAAGAAATTAATTCAAAAATTGTCTAGTTTAACGTGATATTATTAATTTTTGGATTATGTCGGCATAAAGAAACCAAAATCTGTGAAATTTTTGAATTGTAAGAACACTTTCAAATGAAACTAATGTATTGTATTATTATTAAAGCTTTAAGCAGGTTTAATATATGTAATGTCAACAATAACAGGTTACCTAGTACTTGGGTGATGTGAAAAAAATTGTATAAACTTGGAACCATGTGAATTGCTTCGTTGATAGGGATACGATTTCTCAGTACACATTCAACGTGTCTAGGGCAGTTTTATATTAAAGTTACAGACTATTCAAGGAATTATTATAATAATTTTCGTCCTAGATAGCATAAATTCCAAACTGAGATGATATAGTGGCAATATGAATTATAAATTAAACTGTTCAAAAACGAATAAGGATATTGCAGTGTAAGACACTTAAAGGCAATACCAATTGCATTTATAATAAAAAACCACCAAAGCAACAAAATGTTACGTCTTTTTAGCAGTGAATATGAAAATTACAACAAGGGTACGTTTAAAGAAAAAATTTAACAATATTATAATGAAAATCATTATTGTCTCCTTTCACTTAACTTAAATTTATTAAATTCTAATACCGCGTGGCACCTCCTCTGGCAGTAATAATTGCTCTGCACCTTGTTAACATACATATTATGTATGTACTCTCAATACAATTGTCAATATGTTCTTGTGGAATTTGATGCCACAGTACCGGCAATACATCCTTCAGCTGTTGCACAGTAATAGACCTTAGATTATGATGATCCAACTGTCTCTGCAGAAGGTCCCATGCATCTTCGATGGGGTTGAGGTCTGGAGAGCTAGATGGTTTATTTCCTCATCTCGAAGCATCTCTAAAACAACTCCAGCACGATGCGGCCTTGCGTTGTCTCAAGAAAAACAAAATATTCCCGTCCAACAGCGTTCCGACGGTTCAGAACGTGGTCCATAATGATCTCTTGGGCACAACGTTGGCCCGTGAGTGTCACTAAATATACGGAGGTCAGTATGCCACTCTAAAGAAATTGCAGCCCATACCATAAGACCTCACCATCAAAGGCAACGACTGGTTGGATATACTGAGGTAAGGTACGATGTCCGTCACTGCGAAATACTCTTTGACGCCGGCTATCATTGCTGAGACAATATCTGGACTCGTCCGAAAACAGTATATCATCCAACGGTGTCGTTTCTTGAAGCTTACATCTTGACCATTCCACCCGGTGTCTTCGTTGAGCCACAGTTCTTGCAGGACATCCCAGGGGGGCGGCATAAGGTAAGTCCTACCTCAAACAATCGATTTTTCACTCTCTCTGGTCGGAGATTCGATTTCTTGCGGCATTCTGGAGCACTTGCTGTAGACGTCGAGCAGTTGAAAAGGGGTGCATTCTTGCATTAATAACCAGAAGTCGATCCTCACGAGGTGTTGTGATGTGAGAAGATCGACTTCCAGGCCTTCTTGCACTCCTGTCTCTCTAAGGCGCGTAAGGGCACGTGAAATTATGCTCTGCATGGTTCCTAATATATCAGCAATGTCGACCTGGCGATCTTCTCTTTGGTGCATAGCAACGGCTAAATTTCATTGTTCTATTGTTAAATGGTTTCTCTGCATTGTTGTTTATTATTAAGAACACAAATGTAACATAAGAGTAAAAAAACAATGACCAAGAAGATCTTAAGAAGACAAGAAAGGTTATTAAATCAAACATTCGACTTGAGAATATTACGGTTAAACAATTGCAACTGGATTCGATTGTTTTTTGTTTTTTAACATCAAACATTGCCGCTTGCTCTAATTATCAATAATAGACACCATTAGCCGCCAAACACAAACATACAGAGAATTTGTCTTTTTAGTATACATTGTACATATGTAATTGTCTAAGTATACTTTTAAAAAGAACGCATCAATTACGTCTATTGTGTAGGCAACCAACTATACAGAAAACTAAAAAAAAAACAGAAGCATACCGAAACGGCAATGTAGTTGTAAATTATTTTAGTATAAAGGTTATGTTTGATGCGGTGTTTATATAAATCTGTAAATCAAAATGAGGGGAACAACAACGACGATTATTATTGTAAAACATTAAATATCAATAACAGAAAACGGAAACGAAAATGAAAACCACAGTTACAACAAGTATTCAAAATGGCCACCTTGTACTTCTAAACAATAGCCTAAACGGTATTGAAAAGCATGCACAGCATTCGCAAGAAAGTCAGGATTCAAGCTATTGCATACGGTACGTATGCGATATTTTAATTCATCAATACTTTGTATTGGAATATTTGTAAAAATTTTTGATTTCAGATATCCCCAAGCAAAGAAGTCATTGGGCGATAAATCTGCAGAACCACGGTACGGGACCGAATCTTCCTATCTAACGTCCTGGAAATCTGTCGTTTAGAAAGTTTCTTATATTATTCGTGGAATGCGGAGTGGCTCCATCGATGTTTAAGTTATGCATTGCCGGAATGATGTCGTTCTTTAAGAGCTCTAAAAGTTTGGCTGTATTGAGATTACCATCAATAAAATATGGACCGATAAGCTTATTTTCAACTATTCCTAGCCATACGTTAACTTTCCCAGTGTATTGACTGTGAATTAAGTTTTGTACATGGCGGTTAGTGCGGGACCAATATCTAAGGAATAAGATTAGCAGGATAATGGATAGTCGCTAGATGAGGAATTATAATACATACCGAAAATTTTGTGAATTGTCTTCTTCATTTATTGTGAAAGTTGCTTCATCACTAAAAACTATCTTATTTAAAATGTATTCATGTTCATTTAGCAAACTAAAGAAAGTTTCACAAAAGATTGTTCTTTTTTCTTTGTCTTCATCGAATAGTTGTTGGTGATTAGAAAATTTATACGATTTATATTTAAATTCTTTTAGTGTTATAAATACCGAGGTTTTAGAAACATTAAAATGTGAACCTACTTCTCGTAGTGATATTATCGGGTTTTCTTCAACGTAGCATAACATATTGAAGTTAATTTCTTCGGTTAAAACGTGATTACTTTTAGTTCTTATTTTATGGGAATTTATTACGCATCCCTCTGATTTAAATTTTCTAACAATTGTTTGTATGGTTGGAGAATACAAGGATTTCTGGATATTTTAGTGAAAATAAGTCTTTCACAGTTCTTAAGCTGTTACCATTCTGATACCACATTAGAATTTTACTTTTTCGTCTTTACTGTACATGGTTGTACATACAAAAAACGCAATAAAATACTAAATAAAGATTAATTTTGATGGCCACAGCATGGTTTTGTTTTTACTTTTTCTTACAAATATTGAAATTCGAAAAGTTTTCTGTATAGTTGGATGCCTACACAATAGGCGTAATTGACGCGCTCTTTTTAAAAGTATACCAAAGAATATAGATAGGGAAACAAGAACAACCCTGTGGGCTTTTCGCGTATGGTTTAAAAGATCCTGAGTTCTTGCCCGTCCAAGCAGCCGCCGCCAGTACTAATGAGCTTGTTTACGGAGACGCGTTTACAGATTCCTGTCGCAGTTTTCGTGAGATCGTATTTCAACGTTGCCAGATTGCCATGCCTTTGCAACTTGTTCACTCAACGGCATGATGCACAGATGACAGAGTCATGATTCTAGCATTTAACAGCTATTTGTATATTAAGAGTGAAATTGGCAATCTGATATTGCGCTCAAAATATATATACACATGATTTTATGTACAAGCACGGTTTTAAGCAATTAGAAAACAATTTATTTTCATTATTCATTTTTGCATTGCAAACATATTTTATACGCATAGTTAGTTTAGAAATACACACAATACAAATCATACCCTAAGGTTTTTCCTGTTAAAATACTGTTAAAAATCATATTTATTTCGAATGCTGCGTTACGTAATATCGTCTACGGTAATGTCCAGGTGTGATTTATAATGTTACTATTATTTATATCCTTACCAAAATCCTTGTTTCCTTTTTCTGAAAAATAGTCAATGAAAGTTCACTCTAATGACCTTTGATCTCATTTAGAAAGTTCTTGATTATTTAGGTACTCAAATTCTCGTCTTGTATTTGTTTACATTTTAGTTTATGTTACGATAATTTGAGGGACGAAGATTTGGTCTCACAATTTTGATAAATGAAAATTCAGCTTACTTACAAAAGTTGCTAGTTGAAATAGAAACGTGTGTAAATTAAAAAAAAAACTACTAAAGTAAGTACAAATTATACTAATGAAGTCCTAAAACATATAGATTTACTTAAAAGTTTTAGCAATGATTGATAGATACCTACTCGTTTTTGCTAAATGCTTTGTTATCGTAAATAAGTCAATAGTCAATAGATCGTTACCTACCTAGATTCCATTAATTCTACATTAACATCGTTCCTTACTGATGTACTATGCTGATAAGACATGTCCCATTAAGTGTGATTGTCATCAGTGTCAAAATATGTGCGGTCATGACTTTGTAGTGCATCATAATGAACTGTGTTTACAGGAAAAAGACTACAGTGCGGGCGAATGGATTATTTACTTAAAAAAATCTTCAAGTGTTTTTTTTAAATAGTTACAAGATTACTTGAACATTTTGAATACTATCTTTAAAAAAAATAGTAAGTCACATGAAGTTTTAAGAAAATATTATTAACATATAGTGTAAATAAAGTGAAAATGTTAGTACCAGAGCGGCTTAACGAACAAGACACATGTTACGCTCATAAACTGTTTTTAATTAATCATTTAATTAAGTGCAAACTCCATAAAACCCTCAAATGGCTATCGCAAGATTTAAGGATTACAAACCAGTCGCGTACTTGCAAAAAAATACAACATTTAAGCAATGTTTGAAACTTAAAAAAATTACGTTTATATGCTTACATGTATATTGTTTTATTCTGTGTAATCTTCAGACCTTGAAATGAATTTTACTCAAATTCTCTATAATCTGCCATTAAAAAAAAATTCAACCCATCACATATAGGGTTTCATCCCCAACAATTATTTTTTTTTACCAAATTATTATTTATATTGCCCAAAAATTATGCCAAATGCAAGTAATAATAATTTCTTTAACAATAATAATACCATCGTGCGATGTTACTTATTAATTTAACTCCATTGACATTCTATTTATTAAAAATGTAGGTACCTATTCCTTTTTGTAGCATGTATTTTGTTTATAGGTAGCTAATTTAATATGGGTCGGATGTACAAAAAAGGGATTGGTTGTAGAAACTATAAAAAGAATATTTCATTTACGTTTTATAAATATTTTTGTTAGAATGAGTTAAAAGTGGCGAATGTTTCATTTATTATTACTGTGCATTTATATCAATACATTTTTATAAGCAATACCAGTTTACAAGCATACATTTTTCTATTTCACTGTGTTAGTATATTAAAAAACATAATAATGTGGGCCAACATTGCCCAAATTTCAGATTCATAATCACCAAATTAATTTTTTGAATTTTTTAGACATTTTAATTTATGTCGATAATAAATGTTTATAACCTTCCGATTGACAACATATGTTTTAAACAATAACAAAACAAACCAAAGAATATACACTTACTTATATTTAATATTCTTTGCAACAAACTTAACTTAGATGTAAGCAGAATCAAACCAAAGATCAAATTTTTTTTTTTTTTTTATTGCACCTCTATGCTTACAATCTATCCAATTGGACAATAAGTAATTGGTGTGTATAATTTATATATATACATTAACAACATGCAGGAGATAACTTCCAGTGAAGTCACTCCTTTATATATATATATCTTTATTAAGATATTGTGATAACATGAATTACTGGTCTACACATGCAAATCCTAATTAAATCTGTCCATTAGGTCATTTGGCTTGAATCTTTTTAGTCTACGCACTTCACCAATAGTGTTTGTGAATAAATTTCTCGCGAGCACATTAGGATGCACTTCAGTTCTGGCACTGTAATTTTCACTAAATCATTTGATTTCATCTTTAATCGATGATACTTGTAGGTCTCGTGCAATTGTTGTGTTCGTAACATACCAGGGGGCGTCAACTATTGTTCGTAATACTTTATTTTGAAAGCGTTGTAAGATTTCCAGATTAGAATTGCTTGCTGTGCCCCACAGCTGTATCCCATATGTCCATATAGGTTTCAGGATTACCTTGTATATCAGCAATTTGTTTTCCAATGTTAACTGGGATTGCCTGCCAATCAGCCAATACATTTGCCTGAATTTTAGACCAAGCTGCTTTCGTTTTGTGAAAAGGTGTTTTTTCCATGTTAGGCGTCTGTCTATATGCAGTCCTAGGTATTTGGTATCGTCTGCCTGGCTCAGTTGTCTACCGTTTATTATAACTGGAGGAC
The DNA here is from genome assembly GCA_014611495.1 of Limonius californicus. Taxonomy (NCBI): domain Eukaryota; kingdom Metazoa; phylum Arthropoda; class Insecta; order Coleoptera; family Elateridae; genus Limonius; species Limonius californicus. The sequence continues at coordinate 85,943 of JABXWE010102169.1, forward strand.
ATGTTCCTCTATTTAAAGTGAACGTTACGTGTACCGATTTCAGTTCATTGGCTTTAATTTTCCATTTGATTAACCACGTTTGTAACAGATTTAGATTTTCCTGAAGATATTCGGATGCAATTGTTGGATTGGTGTGTACTGCGAGCACTGCGGTATCGTCTGCATACGTGGCAACTGTGGTCCTGCCGCTTGTTGGAAGATCGGCCGTATATAAAGTGTATAGGATGGGTCCTAAAACACTCCCCTGTGGCACTCCCGACTGAATTGGTAGCAATTCAGTGTATTCATCCTGGTACTTCACTAGAAATTGTCTTTCTTTTAGGTAAGATTTAAGAACAATCACAAAACTGTATGGGAGATTTTCCTTAAGTTTGTAAGTAAGACCTTCATGCCAGACCTTATCAAAGGCCTGGCTAATATCGAGAAATGCTGTCGAGCAGTACATTTTTTCTTCGAAAGCATTGTTTATTATGTTGACTATCCTATGTACTTGTTCGATAGTGCCATGTTTACTTCTAAAACCAAACTGATGATTAGGAATAAGGTTGTTGTTTTCTAAAATCGGTGTCAGTCGCTTTAAAAATATTTTTTCAAAAACTTTTGAGAGAATTGGCAATAAGCTTATAGGGCGATAAGATGTTGTCTCATTTGGATTCTTCCCAGGTTTTGGCAACATTATAATTTGTGCTACTTTCCACGTAATGGGGAAGTATCCCAGTCTTAATATTGAATTGAAAATCTGTTGTATGGCTTTGTACCCTTTAGTTGTTAGTTCTTGTAATACCTTTCCACTAAGTAAATCGAACCCTGGAGCTTTTTTGGGGTTTATGTGCCCTAGAATTATGTCTTTAACTTCGGTAATCCTAATTGTTTCTATTGGAGGATCCATTTGGTATGGCGTATTTAGAAATTCCTGAACTTCCTGTTCGTGTTCCGCTGCATTTATTTCATGCGGTTTAAATACACTTGTTAGATGGCTTGCAAATGCTGCAGCTTTTTCTTTGTTACTTCTAGCCCATTTGTCATTTAGATCTTTGATTGGCGGAATGGATGTTTGTGGCCTTTTCAGTTTTTTGGTCGTTTTCCACAGCGAATACTCTGTAGCTTCTGTTGCTGATAAATTACTCAGGTATTCTTGAATAGATTTATTTTTTATTTGCATTAATAGTTCCTTCAGTTCCTTTGCTGCTTTGTTGAACTTCTTCTTAT
>JABXWE010102170.1:0-37324 GCA_014611495.1 Limonius californicus
TATTAAGATATTGTGATAACATGAATTACTGGTCTACACATGCAAATCCTAATTAAATCTGTCCATTAGGTCATTTGGCTTGAATCTTTTTAGTCTACGCACTTCACCAATAGTGTTTGTGAATAAATTTCTCGCGAGCACATTAGGATGCACTTCAGTTCTGGCACTGTAATTTTCACTAAATCGTTTGATTTCATCTTTAATCGATGATACTTGTAGGTCTCGTGCAATTGTTGTGTTCGTAACATACCAGGGGGCGTCAACTATTGTTCGTAATACTTTATTTTGAAAGCGTTGTAAGATTTCCAGATTAGAATTGCTTGCTGTGCCCCACAGCTGTATCCCATATGTCCATATAGGTTTCAGGATTACCTTGTATATCAGCAATTTGTTTTCCAATGTTAACTGGGATTGCCTGCCAATCAGCCAATACATTTGCCTGAATTTTAGACCAAGCTGCTTTCGTTTTGTGAAAAGGTGTTTTTTCCACGTTAGGCGTCTGTCTATATGCAGTCCTAGGTATTTGGTATCGTCTGCCTGGCTCAGTTGTCTACCGTTTATTATAACTGGAGGACATGTTCCTCTATTTAAAGTGAACGTTACGTGTACCGATTTCAGTTCATTGGCTTTAATTTTCCATTTGATTAACCACGTTTGTAACAGATTTAGATTTTCCTGAAGATATTCGGATGCAATTGTTGGATTGGTGTGTACTGCGAGCACTGCGGTATCGTCTGCATACGTGGCAACTGTGGTTCTGCCGCTTGTTGGAAGATCGGCCGTATATAAAGTGTATAGGATGGGTCCTAAAACACTCCCCTGTGGCACTCCCGACTGAATTGGTAGCAATTCAGTGTATTCATCCTGGTACTTCACTAGGAATTGTCTTTCTTTTAGGTAAGATTTAAGAACAATCACAAAACTGTATGGGAGATTTTCCTTAAGTTTGTAAGTAAGACCTTCATGCCAGACCTTATCAAAGGCCTGGCTAATATCGAGAAATGCTGTCGAGCAGTACATTTTTTCTTCGAAAGCATTGTTTATTATGTTGACTATTCTATGTACTTGTTCGATAGTGCCATGTTTACTTCTAAAACCAAACTGATGATTAGGAATAAGGTTGTTGTTTTCTAAAATCGGTGTCAGTCGCTTTAAAAATATTTTTTCAAAAACTTTTGAGAGAATTGGCAATAAGCTTATAGGGCGATAAGATGTTGTCTCATTTGGATTCTTCCCAGGTTTTGGCAACATTCTAATTTGTGCTACTTTCCACGTAATGGAGAAGTATCCCAGTCTTAATATTGAATTGAAAATCTGTTGTATGGCTTTGTACCCTTTAGTTGTTAGTTCTTGTAATACCTTTCCACTAAGTAAATCGAACCCTGGAGCTTTTTTGGGGTTTATGTGCCCTAGAATTATGTCTTTAACTTCGGTAATCCTAATTGTTTCTGTTGGAGGATCCATTTGGTATGGCGTATTTAGAAATTCCTGAACTTTCTGTTCGTGTTCCGCTGCATTTATTTCATGCGGTTTAAATACACTTGTTAGATGGCTTGCAAATGCTGCAGCTTTTTCTTTGTTACTTCTAGCCCATTTGTCATTTAGATCTTTGATTGGCGGAATGGATGTTTGTGGCCTTTTCAGTTTTTTGGTCGTTTTCCACAGCGAATACTCTGTAGCTTCTGTTGCTGATAAATTACTCAGGTATTCTTGAATAGATTTATTTTTTATTTGCATTAATAGTTCCTTCAGTTCCTTTGCTCCTTTGTTGAACTTCTTCTTATCGTTCTCGTTTCTTGTAATTTGCCATCTTTTTCTAAGTTTCCTTCTTTCATGAATTTTTTCTTTAACTATTACAGGAAGTTTTTCTTCAACGGTAACACTGTTGTGATCTGGTGTAGCACTCCAGGCTGCGTTTTGAATTGCTTTGGTGAGATCGATTACTGCAAGATCTAGTTCTTCTGGTGTTTTTAGCGGTATATTTAGATTAATTAGGTCGTCTAACGTTGTTCTGAATACTTCCCAGTTCGTTTGCTTACTGTATAATGTAGGCTGTTTCTGTTTTTCTAGTATGTGGGAATGTAGCGTGATTATAATCGGCGAGTGGTCATATGAGAGATCGAAACAGGCCTCTGTCTTGAGTTTCTTTATGTTGATCCCTTTTACTATGCCAAAATCTATTAGATCTGGGATTTTGTTCCTGTCAGAAGGCCAATAGGTGGGTTGTCCTGTGGATATTGCAGTAAGGTTATTTGCTTTCAAAGCTGCGTACAGTTCTCTGCCTTTAAAGCCCCTACACACGATCCAATCTGCAGGACCCGATTTGCAGGAATCCTGCAGATTGTGTCGTGTGTAGGCATGTCGGGACTCCAATTTGAAGTCGGACAGTTGGCAGGTCGCAACCATACAATCTGCCGACTCCCCACTCTACCATCCTGCAAATTGTATCGTGTGTAGGGCGGTCGGGCCGATTTCCAGATTGCGTTGTCAGTTGTACCTGTGAATTATATTACGTGTGAAGTTTTACGCGTTATACGTTACGAGTTATAATAAAACTTTCAAAAAGATGGAAAAGGAAAAGGAAGTGTGGAGGGAAATTTTTGATTTATACAGGGATATGCCCTGTCTATGGGACATTTCCCAATACAAACTATATGAATAAAGATACGCGCAATCAAGCCTATGAACTCCTCATTGATAAATATAAGCTCTTCATAACTTGCTCCGGTTACCAAAAATCTTAAAGTCACGATTAATCGCTCCTGTGCGCTCACACTTTCTCGCATTATGGTGTCTTGTTATTGTATTAAAGGTGTTACCATGTAGAGCAGTTCATTAAATGTGTCATTATCCATTCGGAGGAAGTTTCTAAAATCGATTGGATCTGGTTCCTTCACGATATTTGTATGGCTCAATTTTTTTCTTTGTAGAAACCAATTTTTAGCCCAATATTTTCGTTGCTGCACTGGCGTGTCATTGTTTAGTAATAAGGTTATTGCAACGCCAAGCTTTTGTCGCTTTGAAAATGAAGCAGTCATGATATCATTCCTCGCTAGCGGAAGAATACGTACTGCCAAGTTGGATCGTGTGTAGAGTAGCTCCCGATTTGCTCCCACCGAACCACCCTGCAGATCGGGTCCTGCAGATTGGATCATGTGTAGGGGCTTTTAGTTAGAGTTATTCGTGAACCCCAGGTGTGGTCTGCGTTTTGGCTTGCTTGGAACACGTGTTGCGACTTGGTGGCAGGTGTTCAGCAGGTGGTTGGTTGGCGATGCGACGCTCTCTGGTCTTGCTCGCTCCAACGCTTGAATTGCACGTAGACTGTCCTGGGTTGGCGAAGTTCAATCTTGCAAATTAGCTTTTGATTCGCTAATTAGCAATCCATCTCGAAGGGCCATGTTGGGGTTTGCAGTAAATAAAAACAACAGTATATATATATACGAGGGGGTATTGATGTCTAGTTAGCCTGGAAAGTTTCTAGTAAAGATAAGTGAATATGGTTGCTATGGTTACAACTATGATGTTTTATAAATAAGTTGTCAAAGTTTGACATCCATAAGTTGAACGGTGATCAAACTCTGAATTTTTGAAAACAGCATGTCTGCGAAAAAGATAGAATTTGGAAAAATCGAGTTTCGGTCAGTTATTAAGTATTTATTTATGAAAGGGTCATCGGGCAAAGAAATTTTTGCTGATATGATAGAAACCTTAGGTAATCAGTGTCCTTTATACGCTACTATTAAAAAGTGGGTTGCGGAATATAAAAGAGGAAGATCAGATGTGATAGATGAGCACCGCCCTGGAGGACCAATTTCTGTGACCAGTCCGGAAAACATTGATTCTTTCCATGATATGATTTTAGAAAATCGACGTATTCGGATTAAGAATACTGCAGAAGCATTGCATATTTCCTATGACGTGTGTGTCACATCATTCATCACGACGAGAGATTTCGGCCAAATGGATTCCAAGATGCTTGAACGTTGATCAAAAGAAATCTGCCGCCGTTTTGCAGAAGATTCCTCAAACATTTTGGATCGGCTTGTTACTATGGACGAAACGTGGATCCATCACTACGACCCAGACACTAAAGAACAATCCAAACAGTGGAAGCTTGTTGGTTCTCCACGACCCAAAAAATTCCGTGTTCAAAAACCAGCTGGCAAGATTCTTGCTTCAGTTTTCTAGGACAAAGATGGGAGAATTCTGATAGATTATTTGGAACGGGGTAGAACTAACACGGGAGCATATTATACTGAGTTGTTAACTAAATTACGTAAGAAAATTGTGGAAAAACGCAGCGGAAAAGTTGCCAGAGGTGTGCTCTTTTTGCAAGACAACGCTCTTGCTCACAAGTCGTTGATTGCACTGCAAAACATTGATGAAATTGGTTTTGAATTGGTTGACTACCCGTCCCATTCTCCGGATTTAGTACCGTCAGACTATTATTTGTTCCCAAAACTCAAAAAACATTTGAAACTAAAAGATTTTCGACAAATGACGAAGAAATATGTGCCACTGAGGAGTGGTTTGCAGACCAAGGCAAAGATTTTTTTTTAAATGGCTTATAATTACTACTACTCCCTCGTATGGAACAAAAATTTCAATGAACTGGTAGATTAGGCGGTAAAACATTTTTTATTAAAGATCTCAAAATAATTTGTAAGGAATAAGTTCAGAGCCGTTAAGCAATTAAAAGGCCAACTTTTATCAGCTGTGAAAACTGAAGAATTGTGTTGTAAGACCGTAATCGCTGTTGTTGTTAGGTTATCCAATCAGAAGTAAGTATTTTGTGAACCAGAAAAAAAAATAACTGCTTACACTGAACTATGCTCTGGTAATTATTAAATAATTGAAGACAATGTTATAAACTGTATAGCCTAAGTAAAGACACATGTTTTGTGCCAACTGGAATGTGGATGAAACAAGTGCATTAATATAGAAAAAAATAATTAAAAATAAAAATATTATTTTATTCGTGCGAACACTTCTTCCTAAGTCAGGGGCGAAGCATCGAAATTCTCCCTCGTAAGTTAATGACCTCGAAGTATACGTAAAACTTTTCATCAGTTTAAGTATTCTATGGCTTTATACATGCTGGCGTTTTCAAAGCTATTGAATTCGCTTCCTACCGCTCGCTATGAACATTTTCAGCACCTTTTTGAGACTACTTAGCATGCGAAATATGCGTGACATGAAACAATACTATTCATAAAATATTATGTCGTACTGAGTTTCTTTACGTACTGTAGTATAGAGTTATAAAAGCAGCGAGTAGCTTCTGTTCTTAAAAATACTCAGGGCTAAAAGATGTGTGGACATGCTTATAAAACAGTTGATTTAGCCTCTGGACATTTCATGAGTATAAATGGGTAAAATTTTATTCAGATTTTGTTTTCGGTGCACAGCAGATTTGCTAAAAATATTTATTTTTTGGAAGTTCCCAAGTTCCCTTAAGGCAACTTAAAACATTTATTTTACATAATTTCTGGGTTTTGATGTGAATTAGATTAATTAAAATCGGGCCTGGCTATTTTCTCGCTACAAATAAACATCTATTAAGTAATGAAAATACACATTATTTTCAAAAATTAATTTAATTAGTGTTCGTTTGTGTGTGGATGTTTATATGATACCTATGTAAACAATAATGTAATTGTGGAAAAGCGATGAACATCATGGTAAAGTAATTTGATAAAATCATCACCAAAAAGGAGCCAATTTAGCATAGAAAATTTATTTCGTATATGGACCTATTTATTAACAAAATTATAATAGGGTTCTACAATTTTTCTTCTTTTTTGGACGTAAACGATGTATAAAGACGATTAGAAATACAATGTGAAACAAAAGCTACTAAAAACACTAGACGATTTGAGAGACTTTCAAAACGTAGGAACAAAACTTGAATAGGGTGGAGGAAGTTAAGTACCTGGATGTTACTACGTGCGGGAAAAACTGGGGGCCCTCCATAATTGGTATCCGGAAAATTGCTCAAAAACATTTACTCGAAGACAAATTGCTCCAAAGCAGTTGATCTAATAATAATTCCTCGAATGGTTAAGTTCCTCGACAAGTAAGTTGCTCGAATGGCAGTCGCTTGAAAGGAAAATTGCTCGAAACCGATTATTAAGGAAACCGAATATTTATTAGGTATTTTATAGAATTTGTTACGTAACACGATACAAGTGAATTCCTTTTGTTAGAAGATAATGAGTCTCATATTATAAATCTTTTAATTACTTTTGGGGCTAATGATTCGATAAGGAATCCCTATTTTACCTAATGTACCTATTTATAATTCAATTCCTCAGCAAATATTACTATAGAGAATTTGCAACTTTGCGCCCTAATGACTTTTCAGGATAAGAGGTCCTTATAAATAAAAAATTCAACCCGAACATGTTTAGTTGAATACAATTATCTGTAGGGTAATACTAACAACATGGAATTTATTAAAAGTGATAAACGCCAGAATTATTCGTTTATCGAAGCCTTTTGCTTATAAAAGACAAAAAGCCGTAGATAATAAAATGTATTGGAAGTGTGAATTTTCGAAACAAATACACTGTTCGGGCTGAGGTTAACATTGAATAACAATGTAAGTAAAATAAATAATGTCCATAATCACATTGCTGATGCTGCTAGTACGGGAGCTGCTCAAGTATATACACTACCATCAAAGATGGTGTAAAATCTACCCAATAAGATACGCCACAACTTCAAATATCATGCCGTATCAGCAAATCGTCCTGAAGCCGTAGCAGCAATGTTACCTGCTATAAGTTCTATCAAAAGAACTATAAGAAATGTTCGAGCAGGCGAAAACTTGGGCCCAGCAGCTCCAAACCATTGGCAAAACATTGCATTTTCGAGAGAGTTCGCGGTTCGCTGAGAATGGAAAAGACGTCTGATTGTATGACAAGGGGCCTGTGGAAAATCGACCAATTATTTTTTCTACTACTAACATCATCCGCACATTGGTATGGAGATGGAACCTTCCAAACTACTCCACTTCTTTTTGATCAATTGTTTACCATACACTATTTAGAAGATATTACTGCTGTTCCACTAATTGACGCGGTTTTGACAAATAAAAGGGAAGAGTCTTATAGTGAACTTTTTCGTAAAATCCAAAAACTGATACCTCACGCAAGTACAGAAACAATAATGACGAATTTTAAAAGTACCGTAGTTAATGTTGTACATGATGTTTACCCTGAAACAAGACACAGGTGCTGTTTTCCTTTTCTGTCAAGCAATTTTCCGGCATATCTAATAAAACTGAAAAACATTTACACCTTTGCACTAAAAATGAAAATGCTCCATGCATTAGCCTTTGAACCTGAACAACATGTAATTTCATATTTTGATGGTTTGTGTGACTAAAATGTGTTTTCTGAAGACGCACAAGCCGTGGATTGGTCGCCCAAATCGAAGACAACGACGTTTTCCTTTACGTATGTGAAATTGTTACGAAGACATGCTTCAAGGTGAATCAAAAACTGTATTGAAGGTTGGCATAGGGGTTTCCAGAATTACTTTCAGAGAACCATCCTACCACATGAAAATTTATAGAGGCTATCAAACGACAACACAGCCTCAGTAAACTAGAAATTGATCAATTTTTGTCTGCTGTTCATCTTCCAATCGGGAGTCCGAAATATCGAAATTCTGCCGAACGAATAGGGCGTACAGTGGAAAATATTGAGAACGATGGAGATATTCGAAGATTCGCAGTCGTGCTCATAATATTGGTTTTATGTGTAAATAAATTTTGTAAAATAAATAGCAATAATTTTTAAGTAAGTGCCTTCCTTTATTTTGGTGTTTTCACACAGCACAGATTATACGTTGGATTCGAGCAATTTTTTTGCTATGGAAAGGATCCCGGACTGACTACACTTAATGGTGGATTTTGAAGCACTGGCGTCAGCTTACAGGATCCATATAAACCAACTTAAGGGGATGCTCCGAAAAAAAGGATATCACATAGAGATCTTCAAACTCTTCTCTATTATCATATCGGAGACCGGCAGATGTGGAACAGTGTAGAACTAAAGAGTTACTACAGAACAGGCTGGTATACAGACTGGAAAAATGGGAACTAAAGCCTCTGAAGTAGTCACAGGGAATAAAATCAGCATAAACCTTGGTAGACATGCGATTGTTTTCCAGCCAGAAGTAATTGCTATCACTAGTTGCTTTCAGGACTTGATGATGAAAGGCCATGGAAATATGTGACGATCAAGCAACATTAAAAGCACCGTTGACAGTGAAGGTCGACTAAACATTTGTAAATAACTAATCGCCTTTGGCATCCGCTACACCATCATGCTAGAATAGGTACCAGGCCACCCATGCATCGCAGTCAAAGAAAAGACAGACTCACTAGCAAAGAGAAGGACAGAACGACCGCACCCCTAAATGTGGAATTGACTCAGAGAATTACATAAAAAGCAGTGATTTGCACTTTCTGGACTGAAACAGTCGGGACTGTTTATTCAAGACCAATTCAAGAAAACAACACAAGAAATCGTCACCAAGAGCCAACTAAGGCAAATAACAGGACACCGTACCCTGAAGAAACAAATCTGCACAAGGGAAGCAGCAAACCACTCCACATAAAAACTGTGCGATGAGGACGATAAAACAACAGGCAAAAAGCTCAGATAACTTGGAGCCCCGTTTCTAAAAACAACTGACCTGATGGCTAGCCCCGCCAGATTTATACTAGACCTCATGAAAGGAACAGAACTGAAAGAGGGCAGATGATAAAACGCACAAGGCTTCGTGGTCAAAGTGTAGTGGGACGTAAAGCCATACCAGAAAAACATTTGTTTTACTAATATATGCAAATATCAACATGAATTAGTATTACACTTTTGTAACATAGTATCAATCCGAATTCAAATGATATACCACTGTTTGCACATTAAACCAATAAGAAAAATTAAAGAATTATTTTAACCGAATATACCTGAAAATATTAGGAAATGTGTTTATAAGTAATCAAATATTTGACGCTCGGGCTCAGGAAGTTCAAAAGTTCATTTCGAACTTTCCTTTGTCGCTTTACATTTTTCGGAAATTGGAATTTCTTAAATATTATAGATATAATAGATGAAATTGAACAAATATCTATAGTTTACTACACAAAGAATGAAGACAACAGACGTGACTCAACTTCCATCATGCAATAAAATATGTTTTGGCCGTAAATTTGCAATACGTATGTGAAAATTGTTTCCTGTACAGAAAGCTTTGGAGTAATTTAAACAGCAATAGTTTCGTTTATTATTAAAGGTATACTACAAATTATACCTTAAATTTAAAAAATAATACTATTAAGGGAATACTCTAAACTTGCTATTTCTTACGTTATACGTTCATTGAAAAACTACTCATCCGCAATGTCTCTAGAAGCCCACACAAAGTAAAATACTTTGTATTCACAAGACAGGGCGTCATTTTAAGACTTTGCACCACCAACTACCCAAATTGTACAATGTTAAATGACACAATGGGTAAAACATACTTAATAGGACAGAAACATAAACAAGCAAATGTATCCGCCCCATATAAAAATTCTACAACACCTGCCTAGTGTTTGCTTCTTCTTACAAATGTGTACCACACCGCTGTACATCAAAATAATTCAGTAGACTTTAGATTGTTATTCTAATAAATTTCCGATATGGTTTACAGTTTAGTTACAATAATTGAAATTGTTTTGGCCCATTCACAGAATGATTGTAACATTTAACGAGAGGTATCAAGATAAATGTGTCTTATAGAAGTATCTATTAAGTGTGGTTGAAACATTTACAAATAACTGCAACTGCGAATAAAAACGAGTGCATAGTACATTAAAAAAATCAATACAAGTATACGGTTTAGGACATTTCGATCTAAATCCAACGACTTCTTATCGCCACATTTCCAATGTAATTATTATTTTATCCGTTACACTTCACGAATAGGTAAGAAATATTAAATAAAATTCATTTGTGTAAAATCGAGTTTAATATAGGTTCAAGTGTTAAATAGCTTCGAAAAGGCAACCAAATTTTGTGTGGTAAACAATAATCCAAATGTATAGAAAATGTTTCAATTAAAAAAAAACATTTTTTGGATTTCGGCCAACTGAACGTATTGTTTTGACTATAGGAACTACAGGAAAATTTAATCAAGTTTGTTTGTACCTTCCTGACTGTTTTGAAACATTGCTGCATTAACACTACAGTTTCCGGCAATGAGCACATTAATTTAAATTAAAATTCGTACAAGGCATATGCATTACAATTTTGAAACCGCGTGTGAACTCATTTACATTAATATACTTGTAATAAAGTCGTCATAGTAGCGCCACTGAATTGCCAGGAAAAATGATTAGTATGGAACAAGTTTTCACGTTGTCACATAATTAGGCAGAGTATGAGTACATAAATTGAAGTTTGAAGACAAAATATTCATCACAGAAATTATAATGGAAGGTAACAAGAATCGACAAAAAATTCGATATTAAAATAAGCACTACCTCTAATTATGTATGTACCATTTTTTAGATTTTCACACACACACAATTGTGTAAGTAAAAAGAAGTTTAAGAAATTCTAAACGATAATATATATACTAAGAACTGAAAGTTTGAAATGGGAACATTTTTCTTATTTGATAGATTACAACTTCAAAATTCTGAATTTGTATTTTTACAAATTAGGCACATACTGTATTGTATTACTTATCCATAAATTTGATTGAAATGGACGGTGTGAAGGTTCAAGAAGTTGATATGGAATGACCCTAACTGTCGAAGTTAGTGGAACATCGATAAGTGTGCGGAACAAAACCATAAATATAAAACTAGTCATAAAACAGGCTGTACGCTATGGAAATCTATAAATAAATAATAAGGCAAGTGCGTTTAATAATGAAAAATGCGCTGAGAATTTTTTATAACCATGGTAATAAAAAATACGACCTGGGACTCAATGTATACTTTGAAAATAAAAATATAGAAAAAAAGAAATCAACTCTTTTTTTATTTTGGCTTTAAAATGGCAAAATGCAATAATTACTTTACGGGGCTACTAAAGTGACCTTAAAGAACTTAAAATTAGTTAAACAGTTTTCTATTATCATCATAGATAGGCGACGGTTTTTCTACATTTTCTTCTAACAGGCAATATATCCAGAATTGAAATAAAGTAAATGTATTGTAAAAAATAATAAGAAAGATAAAAAATAAAAATATATAGTGGAAAATATTGTAAAATCTACCTATTTTTACAATGTACAGGATGGCCCACCGCAAATGAAACAGGCGCTGTTGGTAAGACTATACCTCAATTCTTCGAGAAACGCCCGCAAACATCAAACTAATTTGCCAGGGGGACATGTAATACGACTATTACCGTTCAACTGCAAACTGGAGGTGACTTTCATCCTAATAATTTTAAATGGTAAGGGGTATCAAAAGACGTGCCAATTGAAAGCTCGATGAATTTGTGTTTGTGTTTTAGTGTTTTTATTTTGGCATTCCAAATATTAGTTACTGGGGAAATTCAGTCCAAAGTTTCAAGGTTATACGTTGTTGTAAATCTTGTAAAGGATCGGGTTGGGTTGCGTACATTTTACTCTTTAAATGACCCTACAAAAAGAAATCTAATAGAGCTAAATCTGGCGACCTTGAGGGCCATTCAACAGCGCAGCGCCTCTTTTTCCAATCCGTTGACGCGGAAATCTTCATCTAAATACTGTCGAATAACCCGTGCATAACGCGGAGGAGCTTCGTCCTGTTGGAATATGAAATTATCTTCGACGTGATGATTATCATTTTCTATGATATCAGTTAACATTGAATCAATGTTGTCTTGTAACAATTTCAAGTACATCTACATAGTCAAATTACCAGGTAAGAAATCACCCCAAATATTTAAATTTCTGGGGTCTTAAATAAGTGTTTCGTGAAATATCTTCGAATCTGACCAATAGCAACAATTATGGCGGTTGAGTGTAGCATTTACGAAAAAAGTTACGTCGGCAAAACCGACGTTAAAAAGAACTTTGGGATTATTTATCATCCGTCTACTTATAGCCTAACAAAATTGCAAACGGCAATAAACGTCAAAGTTCTCGTAGCAAATGAATCTTGTAGGGATAAAACTTGTGGTGTTTCAAAGTTCGTTGAATACTGGTTGGATTAACAGCAGATGCAAATGCCATTTGCATTGTACTCAACGTAGGATCGACAACAACGTGGGTCAGAACCGCAACTTCCACTGCTTTATTTGTTACCAGATTTTCAACATTTCACTTTTTATTTGCGACAGACACGGTCTCCCGAAATTTTCCCACTACCCCACGACAAACTTGCGCTTTACATCCTTATATGCATGTTACTGGTTGAACAATTCGGCGTTTTTACTAGCACATTCATTGTTTCCGCAGAAAAACGTAATTATTTCAAGTTTTTCTAAAATTGCATAAACCATTCAAAATATTTAAAGAACGCAATGACAACTACAAAATACGGCGTGACGCTGGTGTAAGAGGGACATTCAAATGTTTACGCCAACGTATGGTGAACTAATGACGTTTAATCATTCAATTAATGCTCCAGAATATTTACTACCCTGAAACTTTGGACTGCATTTCCACGGGAACTAAAACTCGGAATCCAAAAACAGAGACACTATTGCAAAGCAAATTCATCGAGCGTTCAAATGGTATGTCTTACCCCTTGGCACCAAATGTTTAGAGTGAAAGTCGCCCCAATTTTGAGGTTGAAGATAAGTGGACGGAATTGTCGTATTACCTGTCCCCCTGACAAATTAATTTGACGTGTTCGGGCGTGAAGAATAGAGGTTCAGTATCCCAAAACACGCCTGTTTCGTTTTCGGTGGGCCACCCTGTATATCAGAGGCGTAACTACCGGGAAGCAGTTGGAGCGCTGTGCTCCAGGCGCCAGCAAAAAGAGGGGCCAAAAGGGGCCAAATTATTCAGGCGTACCAATTTCCTTCTTGTATTTGTTACTACTTTTATCATTTCCTACGAAACAGCGCCATATTTTTTAACAATTCTTCCTCTTATTTTATGTGACTACCCTAACTCAACGATTCTAGGAATAGCTGCCCTAATTAGCATATTCTCATAGATTAATCTTAATCTTTTTCTCCTCTGTCGGAATATCAATATAATAGTGACTCATATTCATGCCTGCACCAAACACCGAAAAGCTTGATTAGTTTGTTATTTTAATACACATAAGAAAACAGTGTATCCTCGATGTGTTATATTAATTAATTCCTAGGAGCAACAGCTATCTCTTGAGTATCTACGATATATTTATTTAGTCATATATATGCCGTATGCCTCTCCTAGATCAGAAACAGTATCCATAAGCTTGCGGTTGTTTGAACTTTTTACCCTTGGGGGATCTCGCATGCTTCCACTGCATTGGCTGCTGCTTCATTTCAACATTTGTGTAGTCTCGTCTTCAGTTGCAATATGATTCAGGTACCTACTCATCTCAATTGCGTAGCGATGCAGGAGGGCCAGTGCAGAAGGCCATTTAATGGTTTTCTTGAACACTCGTCAACATCTTTGGCACCAATCTTGCACATGGTTTGTGGTACTGTGGCCTATTCGTGACAATTTCATACAATACCGTACCTGAAATTTGAGGAAAACTTGCGGCATTTAAAAAATCGTGAAACCCCAACCTTCGCGAATTGTCTTGTTCATTTTTTTCTACACGATCGTCGTTGATAATAGAAGGTGTCCCACTTCATTTCTCATCGTGCAGATTTGTTCGGTCATTGCTGAAATTCATACATCAATGTCTGACCTTTCATTCACCATAAATCTGGCGTATTTGACGGTAAATTACTGGAACTTTTTCGTTTCTATTGGGCGGAGAAAACGAATCACAGCGTGTACTTCACGCTTGGCAAAATTTTGAGTCGTAGTGTTTAATTTAAGGATTTATTATACAACTGAACCGCAGTAAAGTGACATGTGGCTATAGCTCAATCAGTAAAGCACCAAATTGGCTACGTCCCTCATCCGGCGGGAATATTTAAACGGTTTCCGAATAAGCCTCCGAATTATAATTAACAGTCACTGTTAATTACAGTTATTATATATTATTTAATTAAAAATAAACAATAGATCCCGCATTATCTGAAGAAATACGTTTCCACCGATTTTATTTCACACCATCATTTTCTATCGCATGTTACCATGTCAACACAAAAATTGTTGTTTTAAAATGAAATATAGTCTGTAACATTTTAGACAATTAGAATGTTTGTAATGTAGAGAGGTACATATTTAGGTTGTTTTTTTATCCACTTATGTCGTACATACTAAAAAACCGAAAGATTCCTTTACACTTAAGAATCAGAGTATTTTACTCATGTCTCCTACCAAACATCACATATGGAGCTGAAACATGGACGTTCACAACATCAAACCTGGATAAGCTAAGAAAGACGCAGAGACTCATCGAAAGACAAATATTAGGGATCTCGCTTAGAGATGCAAAAAGAAATGACTGGATAAGAAGGAAAAGGAAAGCCATAGATGTCATTAAACAAGCACTAAACTAAACTAAAATGGAATTGGGCTGGACATAACGAACGTCTCCAGGACCAACGGTGGAACCACCAAATAGGAAAATGGCGACCATATACAGGAAAAAGATCGAGAGGCAGGCCACAGATGAGATGGAAAGACGACATAGCAAAACATTCAGGCTTAATGTGGCAAAGAATGGCCCAAAACAGAGAGAATTGAAAACATATAGGGGAGGCCTACATGCAAAAATGGAAACCTTTGCATATATACGTAATACATACAACCCCAATATCAAGGATAATCTACTTTTCGTGAAATAAAAACAATGTGAAGACTCTGCAGCAAATTCCATTTGTGGTATATTATACTCATTAGCTTTTACATTGGTTGCAGTTCGCTTTCCAGCGTTCAAGTAGCCGACCGTAAGATCCAGAAGGAATAGGGAAAGGAATATATGGTTTGTCTATGTAAAAAGTTACATTTTGAATTGCCAAGTCAATTTAGGATTCCCTTTAATTATTAATTAGATTTTAAAAACCTTTGTTTCCTTATTAGCAGATCGCTCATATCTTAACAAGCTATAAGAGCTGTTGTGATTGTACATAACAATATAAAATTGTAAGCTTGTCAAAAAACATTTTAAACGGCCCTTTAGGCGTTTCATTGATTCTAAAAATAATGCACTTACAACGAAAATATAATGCTAAACTTAAACGATAAATCTCCGGAAAAGTATTTTAGAAAGTCCTTAGTTAATCTTCCTTTTCCTGGGCAGATTTTGCTTCCACTTTAGGCGCAAGTCCATTATCACAAAATCAATTATTAATTATAAAAAATACAACAATAGACGATCGGAGAACAATGGCAAGGGGGTCAGGGTAACCGGAGAGAGGACCTTTGATTTCTCCTTGAACTTCTGAAGAGCAAAGTGAACTTTTTAAGAAGTTAAAAATTCGTTAAAGCTTTTCTGGGTAATCTGTCTTTCATGTTTTGAAAATTCTAACGATTAATATTATTTTGTTAATGTTTAAATGGAATTTAAAAACTGTCAATAGCAAGGAATTAAACTGATCTGATTCATGAAAAATTAAAAAGAATCTGTTCTGAGCCTTCTTACAACAATAGAGCTCGGAATTTCATGCAAATAATTTTAAATTTTCTGATTACAAGCTTATGAAACTACCTATCTATGTTATGTCCAAAGGTTAATTGTATTACCATTTCCGTTTTCATGTTTGTATTGACCGAACGTTGATTTACATTATCAGAGTGAATTATCAACATGCAAAATGTCACGGTTCATGCTGTTAAATCTTTTGTGGCAAACAATTCCGCTTTACGAAATAAAAGAATCATATTATCCGACGATTCCGTTTCAAGGGCTATTTTGGATACCAATAGTATCTATTTTAGTTTTCCTGTTTGCTCCTTAATTGCTCTTCTGCACGGAATTTTTCAACACGTTCGTTTCTACTTTATTATAGAAAAGCTGCGAGGGATGGGCAGATAAAATTGAAGAAATTTATTTTTATATTGCTGGAACGTCTGTTTTATTCGATTTTCTTATCTTAAAAAATCTTTTATGCTTGAACCCTCCGCAATTCATTTCCGAACAATACAAAATGAAATATTGTGTTCATCGATCGAGTTTCAAGAATCGGTGTAACAAAACAACCTTTATGTCAGCTTGAAAATTACTTCTGTCGAGAGCTGTACAGTTGTTGCATCAATGTACACAAAAACTCTTATAATAGCAGTAAATTTGCGATATGCTTCACTGCCAAACTTTCTTATACGAAGCTTCCCCTTTTCTCAATAGTTTGTAAGGATAAGACAAATAGGCAATTCTCTACAATGCAACCGTTTTTTCACATTTTAAAATTTGTTTGTTGATTTCACCTTTATTACTTACCGATAGGAAACTTTGATAAGGGTATTAGAAGTCACCGCTTTTTTTTTTCAGAGATATCCATAAGCTATACGATTAAATTCGTAATTAATCTGCAGCGTTTGATGTTTCCGTGAAAGTTGAGAAGTTTTGTAATATTCCGGAATATATTCTGAATATTTGGATATTCATCAGAAACTCTCCTCGTTGCAATATATATAATTATTAAACGGGATAACCCTGTTTTGGCTTAATGTGTATTATAATCGTTCACCTTGTAAATATAAGCGATTAAAACTAGATTTTCGCTTTGTAGTGTCATATCAGCAGTGTGGTTCCTTACTGGTTACCAACGGTCGATAAAACTAATGAGCGCGCAACTCCTCAAATGAAACCTGAAACAAAAAGCAGTAGGTGGATGTTTAACATGTTGGGCATGTCTCGAAATAATTTAACAAGGGTTTTGTTATCATAATAACAAATGCATTGGATTAATTAATTTAATAATGGAACGTGTGCTACGGGCCTCGTTTGCTTCGTACCTAAGAAAAAAATATTCCTCCGAAACTCTACATTAGCACTGACAAAACTGGGAACTTTTATGTTTAATATAATAGAATCCATTTAAACTCTATTTTTATCTACATAAAAACTTTTGGAAGTTAGATAGGTGGTGAATATTATTTCTGAATTAGGAAACTTTATTAAAAAGAAATCAATAAAAACAAGCTGAAACCATGTACTGGTGTACACACTTTGTGTTCGATTAAACAATAATAAATGTAGAAGTCGTAAAATGTTACAATGTTACATTGAATGTTGAACAAAAGTTTCGATAACGGTTGTTTGTTTAAGGAAAAACCTGCGTCTTCAGTTAAGCAATTGCAATTATTTAACAGTTGTCATTTTGTCAAGGTATAGTTCAGTTACTACAATTATATTATCCTTTAAAACAGACAATATTTACTTCTTGCATAACTCACCATTGTATACTTGTTATGTTTGGGGGTAGTTAAAAATAACTAAAGGCAAATTCAGTTTTATCTCTTTACTTATTATCTTCGCTACAGCCACGAATCACCCAAGCCGAATCTAGGACGAAAACCCCCCGGACATAAAACCCCGGACATAAACCCCCGGATAAAAACCGCCTATTTTTATGTTAGTTGATTAACCTGTGAGGCTGTGAGGTGGAATATCTTAATGTAAACTTTCTTTAGTTGCCTGACGCGTGTCAACTTAGTCGGTTCACAGTCTCAGTTGTGAGTACATTTTCTGTGAAGCAATAAATAATGACTTCACATGAAATGTTCTATCAAAATAAATGCTGAGACTCATGTAGTATTAGTAAAGGTTCATTCAAACGAAATTGCTACGCTAAACACTTAGTACAAATGATTTAAACGGTTTCGTGACGGTATGGAATTAGATGTGAACGAACAACGACTTTATCGCTCCTCGACTTATACAGAAGCAGAAAACAAATTCCGAAATGATTCGTTCTGTAAGGAGATGGGCAATTTGAGAATTAACCTATGATTTGAACATCCCGTTTGGCTCACTTCAATACATTTTAGCAGAGCATTTAAACATGAAGCGAGTGTGTTCAATACTCCGTGCCACACTTGATTTCGCATTCGTCTATTCTAGTCCCACATAATTGGGTACCCGCATCCGCCCTATTTACCTGATCCCGCCCGCTGCGTTACTAAAGTAAAATATACATTGAAAGAAACACATTTGAAATCGATCCTTGAGATTTAAGCAGCCACAACAAAGCACCTAAGAGAACTTAAGAAACATTATTTACTGAATTGCTTCTAGAAAAGGCAAAAACTTTGTTATAGAAGTATAGTGATTCACCGAGTTATATGTAATTATAGTTATATTCGCAAATTCATGATATTATTTGATCAAACCTCGTATAAGGTAGATGCTTAAA
This sequence comes from Limonius californicus, assembly GCA_014611495.1. Classification (NCBI taxonomy): domain Eukaryota; kingdom Metazoa; phylum Arthropoda; class Insecta; order Coleoptera; family Elateridae; genus Limonius; species Limonius californicus. The sequence goes on from JABXWE010102170.1 coordinate 18,414, forward strand.
CTCAGTGAAGCCAGAATCATGAATAAACTGCTGACTTTTACTCCCCTTATGCACCCGGGAATTGTCGTCCAGTATGAAATTTTCTTGCCCATAAGATGTGGCCGTTTTTCTTGCGGGGCACCTCTTAAATATTAAATTGCCTTTTTATATGTATCCACGCATACTACAGCCGCTTTGCATATATTCAGTCAGATTCCTTCGACGTTTCAAAAAATGGTTGGCCTTTTTCGACGCGTGGAAGTTCTTGTGAACCTACTACTTGCATTTTTTTATTAATGGTGGGGTCGCAATAAAACACCCCAGTTTAGCTAATAATACGAGAAAAAATTCCTGTCATCTTCTAAAGCAGCTAAGCTTTACTTTTTGCGTAGCTTTTACTTGGGTGTAAGTATTTTAGTAATCCACTACTCCGACCTCCTGTTCATCCTTCGATAATCTTGTGAAACGTTTTAAAAACAGTCGTGTTAGATACATCAACTACAAGTGTAATAACAGATAGCTTTACATGGGTGTTTCAATTCCAACTCTTGGTTGCACAAGAGGAAACTAGAAAATAATAGTGTACCATTACAAAAATAGGCAACCAAAAATACATAACACAAGATATTACGATATCTAAATTTTTATTGACTGCATTATGAATCAAAGGTTCCTGTTTGATATACTTAACAGTTTAGTGGCATTTTGAAAATGTTCTAAATTAATAATTGTTATACTTAGTGTTCTACGTTATTTGAAATACTTAAACTTACATATTTGTAAATAAGACTTCGTTGTTTTCATTCATACTTACTTTATTTCATAGTTGAGTAGAATAAATTACCAAACCTTCATGATACCGTCGATAAAAATTTAGATTAAGCAATTTCTTGTGATATGTATTTTGGGTTGCCTATTTTGCTAACGGTAGGCTCGTACTCTTCCGTGCTTTACCCTGTATAGGTAGGATTAATTATAAGTCGACATGTATGTATTATGTTTCAATACACTGTGAAAATTCAAATTCGATTCCAAATATTAAACTGTTTACAGAAATTCTTTGGTTCTTGCATCTACAGATTCTTCCGGTGTTTTAATCATCCCGCATCAATTCTCTACTTCTTCGAAATTACTTAGACTAAAATTACACTTACAAATTATTGGTCTATTTTTTTCATAATCCGCGCTCAACCTCTCATGAATAACTTTAGATCCAGATATGTTCAGATTTTAATGTCCCGTATTTTACTAACAAACGCACATTCAGAAATCTCAATAAATCAGATGGTTTAAATACAACTTCGCATAAAGGCTTCTAAACAGCGCAGCTTGCTTGCCAGCAAACAATTAACATCGCAGGCCTTTTGTTTCATACCTAGGCAGATTACATAAGAATTTCCCCTTGCATTTATTCGCGAACATATTCATGTTTACGTTAGAATTATAAAAATTAGAGCAAACCCGCAGGAAACAACGTTCGTTGAATTTATTTACAAAAGGCTTTCTTCTTTACACCGTGCGGGTAACCGCGGCACTCAGCCCCTATTGTCCATTCAACGTGCCCTCACAAAGGCTAGTGAAGAGCACTGTAAAGGCCAGTGTCTAGTGCAAAGGTTAGCACTCTGCCAACAGGAACGTCGTTCAACACTTGAGGGTCTAAGAAAGGGGAACAGCATGCTTAACATCGTAAGATTGTAGTAAACTCGCTGATTGTCATAAAGAGCTGAATGAAACTTCGGAAGTTTCTTGTTACGGTTGCGTGCACGGGATCATTAACCAGGCCAATAGTTCGATTGTTGTGAAGCTCCAATAATATAGGCGGTCGTGGGTAAGAGATGAGCGCATTAGACAAATATGATGAAGCTCTAGGGTTCAATTCTTAGCACAGAAACATCAGACTTTAAACGGCCGTTCTCCTTCACAAGGTAATGACAAATCAGCTAGGTATTATGGCTAGTAAATCTCATCTAGAGTAGAAATGTTTGCACTTCCTTTAGTTCGGAACCGACTCCTATATGTCTGCCTGCAGTACTTTAAATCGCTCAACAACAACATAAAAAACAAGATCGCGATTTTTCGTAAGAGATAAAGCACTTTAAGAGGAAGTAATGAATAACTGCTAACAAATGTATTAACAAATACTACACATTTGGATGATAAAACAGTGAAAATAATAAAGAATGTGTATAAAACTGCATATAAACACATTCGCAATAAAAGTAAAGTATGTTGGGGGAAATGTTTGCAGGAAATTCCGCACCCGGCTGTCACTTTAATCCTGTTTAAGGTCCCAGGGGGACCGACGCTTTTAGGTACTCTCCGAGGCACCACGATAGCAGCGTAGATTTTCGGTTACTATACAAGTGTTGATCGCGTAGACCGTTGCTTAATTTTGCTCCGCAACATTCCCAATAAAGACCAAACTCTTCGAAAGAAAAGAATGCATCCTCTCACCCATTTTTTAATCTGTATTTAGAATGAAGTATAGGAAAGAGAAGAAGGGTTTAAACCCGACGGAGAAATAACGAACCACATCTAATACAAGGATGATATCATTCTGATTGCTCCGACACCAGGAAAAACATATACTGTTGGTCACCGTCCATTAAGCTATGAGTTGTCAATACAAGACTGAAGCTTGGAGTAAATAACATAGAGTTGGTACAAAACAATGGGAAAGCGGATTAAAATGCTTCTGGAATTATAAAAGATCGGTGCTTAATGTTGTTTCGAAGTTATTTTTATTTTTCAATGTACTTAGAGCAACGATGGCGCCAGTGTGGTCCAATGGTAAGAGTACTGGGCTCCGGTATGGAAGATCGGGAGTTCAAATCCCCGGCTCGATGCTTGGCGGGAGGCCTATCCAGTCGCTTGAAATATGGGTACCTGCGTTCAAACAAGGGTTAATAATATTTATTATTATTGTTGTTGTTAACTACGATGTTGAAAATGCATTATGCCGTCACGAAACTCCGATTCTTCAACTTTTCCATTTGATGAAAATCTCGTTCCATAAGGATTTTTTAGATATATGAATAGACAAAAGTCAAGTGGGGCAAAACCAGGCGAATATTATTGAGTTTTGTTTTGTTTAGAAATAACGTTTGTTTTGATGATAAATATGTCTTTCTTTGCTAAACCTTTTTCTCCAATTAGTCCGAGGAAGACAGATCCCATTACATTTCTAGCAGACTTTACAAATATTGCCTTCTTTGGTGGCAAATAAAAGGGCCATTTCAGCGAAAAGAAAGTGCATGTTGAGCTCACAGGCTGGTGCAAGGTGTCGAATTCTATGGATCATGGATTATGGAATGTTTGTTATAAAATTACAGGACTACGATTACTTGCCTATCTCGGCTGGCGCTGTCGGCCCGCGTTCTTCAATCGATACCATCACACGGCAACTGTTTAAATATTAGTCTGTTTAAAGTACTGATAAGCAGTTAAATAAGAGAGATATAACTTGAAAATTTTCTGTACAATTAGTGTTAATAATATTAAATATATAACATTTCTCTTCGTTCATTACAGTTAACCTATCTTTTTAATAATATAGAAAGACTACTGTCTACTATATATTAGAATTCACTACGTATTTTAATTTATTTTCATTACGTTCAATAGATTTTAATTTAGATAATGAACTGCTACTTACTGATTTCATAACGGGAATAATTGATTAGAATGGCCTGAAACATTTTCCACACGCCACAATATATTCACAAAATATTTGTAGCACTCAAAGAGAGAATGTGTGTATGTGTATACACATATTTCTACAAGCAGCACACTACTTATTAACCATTTTATGACTTGCTTATCGCCTAGAAAACAGCAACGAAGCAAGAGCTGCTGAATAAATAGTAGAAATATTGTTATAAAATCATAGACAATTTTATGAATTTCTATACACTTATTCCTACAATTTTTAACACCTTCTTCAAAGAACTAAGAAGTTTCCCAAACTCGTTTTCTTACAGAGAATTTCACCCCGTCCAGATGCTGAAAGTGCTGTCCTTAAAGTGAACTTTTCAAATTTGAGGTTTAGCAGAGTCGTAAACTACCGCCCATAAGGATTGAACGCGTAGATCTACAAGAAAGTTGTAAGATATACGCTTGAACATTTTCACACCATCTTTGAACAAAAATACGATGAACGTTGCCAAATTTCAGCTTTCGTGGTCACGTAAGGTACACCACGAAGTATTAATTAAAACCAGATGAATCCGTGGGCTGCGCGCAACGCTTTATGTCCACCTCTTTTAAGATGTAATAAATACGCTATGCCAAGATGTACGATATGTACGTTTTGCCCAGCACTAGCGAAAATACACCAAGCCATTAGCATTAGTAAATAAAAGCTTGAACCTACTACCTACCTACTGAACACCCCATTCCTATATTATTAAATTATGAAAATGTATTTCGGTTTCGACAGCATAGCGCAAAGAACAGAAATAGAATTATCTAAGGTTGGGTGTTTAAAATGGTTACAAAAATTCCATTTTAATTTTAAATTCGTAGTTTTAAGGTTAAAGGAGGAACAGGACTTTAGGTCATTCGATAATCAAAAAAAGAAGATATTGTTTCTATGTTTCTAGTAGCCTTTATTTCAGCGATATGTCTTCGAGGAAGGTTGTATTCGAAACGGTATATCGCAATATATTGCCTTCCAGTAATACAACAGTATAGTATATAACCACATTTTCTTATTCCGATAAAATCCTATAATCTCACTAAAGCTACACTACTAGTAAGCGATTTACTGATCATTTTTCCTAAATTGTATAAATGAGAGTAGCAGCGTGCATGTGAAAGTGTACTTGAAATTTAAAGTGATGAAAGACTGTTTGTTATACAGGGTGATTCAAGGGAGAGCATGAACCTACTGTTCCAAAAATAGGCAACCCAAAATACATATCACAAGATAGTGCCATACCTTAATTTTTATTAACTGCAATATGAATCAGAGACGTTTGCTTGAGATGTTTGACGGTTTACTTCTAAATTAATAAATACTTGTTATACTATGATAGTGTTAATGTGCATGTGAAAGTGTACCCGCAATTTTAATAGTTAATCTGCTAGATATACATATATCTCCTTGTTTTTGTTATTAATGTTAATGGAAATAGAGATGCCAAAAATAGTTCTACTTTTAATTTTTTGAAGCTTATAATAATTATTGTTTATAAGATAAGACAACACTGGCAATTATTTGTTATTTCTAATAATGGCAATGAATAGTCTTGTTCCACTTGTAATGTTTCATGAACAAAAAATATAAACTTTAATATCAATTACTTTAACAATAAATATCACAGACAGAATATTTACGATATTCTAAGCATGTTAACATAATTTTAAAGTTTAAACTAAGACACTAATTTTATACATTTTACGCTTTTCATTAAAACCCAACTTTCAGCACCCCTAACAATGTTAATTGCCCGTTCGCAATGAAATAAATTAACTGCTGTGCTTGCCCTAACTTTTATGCAGACTAAATAGAACGTATTTTCGTGCAATAGATTCCTTTTAGTTGGCACTAGATGTAATCGCTTCGGATCTAACTTGCACATAAATGACTCAAGTGGCACTTGAATTTATTTTTGTTTGTAATTACAATAAAATGTGCAGTATATAAAAAATAAGTAAATAAAATATGACCGAAAGTTAAATTTACATTAGCTGATTACAGCTATTAGAAATCATAAGGACATTAACATCCTAAGGTGAAGAACTACTAGTTTTAATTAAAATTACGAAATTGTAACAACTACACTTAAAGAACGTCATTTTGTCTAAATGTCAGTTGTGGCTCGCCAAGTGAAGTAGGTGAAGTGCCTTCACCTAAAATTTTCATTCAATTGCGAATATTTATTTAAATTACATAACAAATTATTTATGGGCATTACACGTATTAGGAGTCGTTTATTATGGCTTCCATACTCGTAGATACAATAAGCTTAGTGAAAACAAACCCATTACATTTTTGGTCCCCTTGTATTTAAAATTTAAATTTTAAATGCAGTCCGTCGAGCGTGAACACAGTAACCATGAAAAATCTTACCTACAACACTCGCGCAATTGTAGTAAAGAGTCAGCCTCAAACGTATTTTAACTCTGCCCTTATACCTCCGTTGCCATGAGAACGCCTACGTCAATATCAACAATTGGTTCACGGTGAATTGTGCAAGTGAATAGTTCAGTCGCAATCAGCCGCTGAACTGCTTGTTCGGATTAGACCGTCGGTTTAAACGATTTCAACAATTTTGAGTTCACATTTTTAGCTGTAGTATTTAATGATATTTTCTCTTTCACTGACATATTATTTGATGTTCTCCAAAAGAATTCATTGGATATCAATTTTTGTGTTACAAAAATAAATAAAACTATTGAACTGTTAAAGAGGAAAAGGAATGACAATTTCTTTGATAACTCTTCGGAAAGACTAAGGGAATAGAAATAACACAAATCGATATTTCTAAGCGCCCTAAACGGGATTACGCTAGCCTTACAAATAATGACATTAGCAGAAAATGTAGAATTTTGTTTTATGAAGTACTGGATTACATTGTAATGGAAATGGAAGTAAGGTTTCAAGACTGCAATAAGTTACAATTCATGTCTTTGGCTGATACTACGAAATTCGAACAATATGATTCGTGTTTTCCGTCTAAAGCATTTGAAAGTTTAGGTCAATTTTATGGCAAAATATTTACAAAAGTCACCATCTTAAAAACGAATTAAATACATCTTATTTATACAGTTACCGGAATCTACAGACCCAAGAATTACTAGAAAATCTCAGTGAGAACAAAAAAACTTTTACGGAATCCTGCAAATTGTTTTGCCTCATATTAACTATTCCCTCCAGTGTTTCAGTAGAAAGAAGGTTTCCTTGCCTTAAACGAATAAAAACGTACTTAAGAAATGCAGTATCTCAAGATAAGATTTCTTCTTTGGCAAATATTTCAATACAAAAAGAACTCTTATTAGAATTAATAAAAGATCAACCATTTTACGAAGACATAATAAATAATTTTGCTGCATTAAAGGACAGAAGGATAGACTTGGTCTACAAAACTAGGTAAGTTGACATTGAATTATATTTTTTCTATTTGTTATTATTAGGGTTATTATAATAGCACTTCACCTATTTTTTTACCCGCGAGCCGCCACTGCTAAACGTACAGATCTTTTCCCGTTTCTGCCGCAATACTAATCTTAAACAACAGTTAGAGGATGTCCACCCATTTGCTCGCCACTGTTTGCTCACCTGCTGTTTGCTCGCGGGTCTATGTACACGACAATTATTTGTTCGCCACGCCGATTGTTCGCCGAACAAGTGTTCGACAAGTAATTTATTCTTAAAATAAAATATTATCTGTAGGCATTTAGTATATATTGTTGGTAATTCTGAAAATCTTACATTTTCTAAGGAAATCGATGGTCACAGTAGGGTTGCCTGTTCATGTATTGAATTCCTATATGGTAATATTTATTTTTTGGTGTTCCTAGTAAAGTTAATTAGAAGTGTAGATTTTTATATTACCTATATTTCTCAATTATTTTAAATTAATGTATTTCAAAACATCATTAAAACCGTTTTATTACTCTAGAAACAGCATGTTAAGTTTTCAAAACTTTTAGGAAACAGTAAGGCCTGGTTTTACCACCTCTAGTTAACTGATAGTCAACGCTTGGCTAACAGTTGACAGACGCTTTGTCATTTTACAATCTCTAGTCAAGAAAAAAAATGGCGTCAACTAGTAGTTGAAGTGACTAGCAGATTATCTGGCAGTCAACACAGAACACTCGAAAGTGTTTGTTTGTATTGCCGCGAGTAACATAACCTCTCTTATAATTAATTTTTCATTTTCGACGTTCCTTTTCATTTTTTTCTTTAGTTTAATTTTAAAAGCATTTATTTTTCATAATGTTTTGCATTTTTGATTTCATTTCAAGTGATGAGGAAGATATTTTGGAAGCAGTGCCTATTCGTAGAAGGCACAACACAAATACTTAATTCAAATGAATTCTAATCAAATTTAAAAATATGTAATCTAAACGCTAAACGCTAAAGAAAACTAATAAATAAAATAGAACAAACTAAATTGATAAACACGTACTGAAATTAAATTAAACACAACTAACAACGACGACCAGTAAGTTACAAGCATAGAAATAAATAACTAATTATTATTATATATTGTTGTCTTATTTCTATGGTTACAAGTAACAGCTGAGAATGGCGGTGACTGCATTACGCATACTAGCGTTGGTGAAAACGTAAGATCAATTTGTGTAAAACAACCTACTATAGTCAACTTTCTTAAGATGTCTCGTAGAGTTTTTGAGTAGCTGTCTGTTAACATGACTACAGGTTGACAAAGGATGGTAAAACTGGCCGTTTTAATTATTTAACAAAAGATGTGCAAATTTATTTTATAAACGAAGGTACTCTTCCTGTACTCTTCTTAGGACTTCCATTTCCATCATTCTTCTATAGCACCACATTTTAAATACTTCTCACTTTGTTTCTCACGCTTTCTTATTGTCCAAGTGTCACATCCTATATAGTGCTGTGCTCCAAATGTATGCTTTCACTGGCTGTATCCTTCCTTTGAGTGTTATGTTATTTGATGTTATCAGGTGTTTAAGTTTGTAATATGCCCTTCTTGCTAGTTGCATTCTGCTAGTAACTTCTCGTTGGCATTTTCCAACGGACGTTATGGTGCTACCCAGATAGCAGAACTGGTTTACTTCTTCTATTCTTTGGTTTTCTATTTTTATTCTCGTGTTTCCATGCCCACGCTTTCCGCAAACCAGTATTTTTGTTTTGGTTAAGTACCCTTTGTAATTTATTTAAAGCTTCTAACTTTTCTTCGCTGTCGGCTAATAAAGCTATCTCAACGGTACGGTAAAACTTAGAATAGCAAAAGCGCCGCGAAGAAAAAGGAAACGATAGGTATATGCAACGTTACAACCGTCGGTCTCAAGGGTCTGACTTCGACTGACTTATCCCCCCGCTGCAAAACAATCTCCAGCCTAATTTTTATTCTAGAAGAAATGTCACGTGCAGGTTTTAGGAAAAACCCTCGGGAAGCAATATTGCCATGCAGCAAAACAAATAAATTCTGAGAAGTGCTTTTCTAACAATTCCGTCTACACGGTGAAAAACATCCCACAAAGAAAAACCTTGAACAAATCTGGGACTCCTTTGATCGTAATTTATTTCAAGACGGGAAATACGAACAAGCTTAACAATGCTCCATTCTTTAAAAACGCAATGTAACCAAAACGGTATCCAATATACAAACGGCAATTAAAATAGCGTGACCAATTCTTACGAAGCGACAAACAAATTAAGAAGTTGATTCATATAACGCGGCGAATTTAAAAATAACATAACAAAGTATCTCGGCTTTGTCGCCTTGTATTATTATCTCCGTGTTTGTGCTTTGTTTTAGTTCGTTTAGTGCTTCTACAGTATATATATTAAATAATGACGGAGATATTGCACATCCCTGCCTTACATCCTGCTTGATTTTTGCCTTTTTGTCATCTTGTCCATACCTAATTACTGCCATTTGGTTTTTATAGAGATTGTATATCAGCCGTCTATCTTCGTATTTTATTCCTATTCCTTTTAGTATTTGGAACATTTAGTTCCACTGGACATTATCGAAAGCCTTATCTATATTTATGAAGGCTATATATGTTTGTTTGTCTTTCCTTGTTATTTTTTCTATTATTAGTCGTAGGGTTAATATAGCTTCTCTGGTTCCCATTCCCCTTCTAAATCCAAACTGATCTTGTGCTAGATTTTCTTCTATTGTTTTTCTCTATTCTTCGATATGTAATTCTGGTAAGTATCTTTGATACATGTGTGGTTAAACTTATAGTGCGGTGATTTTCACATTCGTGTGGGTTTCCTTTTTTTTTTGGTATTGGGATAATTATATTTTGTGTAAAATCTACTGGTATTTCTCCGGTTTCGTATATATTCTTAGCTAGCATGAATAGTTTTTGCAGGGTTTGTTCTCCTAAACATTTTAAGATGTCAGTTGGTATTTCGTCTACTCTTGGGGTTTTTCCGCCTTTCAAGTCTTGTATAATTAGTTAACAACCAATATGAAAATTAAGGCCTAATTGGTGAAAAAAATCAAAAAAATAGAAAACACAATTAATATTCGAGGTACATAGGCTAGGTGTATTTACATCTAAAACTATATTCGGAACAGGAATAAAATCAAGTTGAAATATGAAAAGCATCAGAACGTGTAACTATCAATTGTAAAATACTCAATACTAGACGCAATAAATGAATTATCTGCTCTGGAGTGACCAATTAAATAGGGGACAGTATTTGAAAAAATATACGAACAGCATAAAAATACGTTCTTAGGACATTATGAAATGATAAAAAATGGAATAATGGAGAAAATTATACTAAAAATTTATTAAAAGAAATCCAGATTGATTTACAGGATATATCATCGCCAATATAGCATACGGGGCACGGTAAAAATAATTATTAGTAACTAAAAGAATAAGAAAAGAACAACGCTTTGATAGAAGACACACATATAAGTTATATTTGTTCTAACCTCCACTCAAGAGAATGTTAACTAAGATTCAAAGAGTACCTATGGAAGTGAAATTAATAAATAAATTTAAGATATGATATAACATAAATTTAATTACAACTACCATATACGGCAGTTACGCGAAATAAAACTTTTTGAGCGAATTAATCAACATGATATTGGCATGTTATTGTAATTTTAGACTCACGTATTCCACCATTTTTAGCGTCTTCAAAAGCGAAAAATTAAAAATTTGCAGCAACTAAATGTATGCAGGTTTAAAGTGAATTTTTTTGTGGAAATTACATTCTGGAAGTATGGGTGACGCCACTGTTGTGAACATTTCAATTTCGCCAATTAAATCATTGTTTGAAGATGGCACACATACTCATAGATTCAGAAAGAATGGAAAGAATCATATGCTACTCAAATATATAAAAAACGTAACAGACACGACTGCAAAAACTATAAAGCGATCAGATGCACACCAACGATTCTGAAAATCTGTTTAAAAGTAGTGAACGCAAAGTTAGTGCAAGAGATCCAAAATTACATCAGTGAAGACCAATGTGGATTGAGAAAAAGCAAATCATGTGTAGACCGTATAGTTATACTCAGACAATTTAGAAAAACAAGAATATTAGTCGATTGACCTTGAAGAAGCGTATGATCATGTCCCAAGAGTTCGGGTATGGACTACAGTAAAGAAAATGGAATTTAAATAGTCTTATACAATTAACAGGCAATATATATGAATGTACAACAGCAAAAATAAGGTTAGGAAATAAAACAAACATAAAATTTAAAACCGGAGAGTCCAATGTCGCCGACACATTTTAACTTATATCCTGAAAGAATGATAAAGAAGAATTGCAGATAGGCATGCGGATAAGATCTGACTATTCGTCAACTATTATTTTTGCAGATAACCAAGTTATAATGATAAAAGACGAAGAAGACCTATAACATCTGCTAAGTAGAAGGATAACTGTACTAGGAGAAATTTAAATACTAAATTATATAAAACGAAACACAGGTGATAACTAAACTTTAAACCTGGAAACAGGGAACAACAACGATAGTAGAAGTTGGAGAATTTAAATATTTAAGAATAAAATTCAATACGAACGGCAGTATAAAAGCAGACATAACAAATAGAGTAAATCAAAGTATAACCGCACTGAGAACGTTGAACAGTGTATGATGAGACAAACATCTGCTCCGAATAACAAAAATCATGGACTATAAATCAATATTGGGAAATAAATATCTTACGAAGCAGAAGTATGACTCATGATATCCGGTCAAAAACAATCTAAACGGATGTATTAAGAAGAAACATGGAGAAAAGTAGATTGGATAAAATTTGAAATAACTTTGTTAAACATGAAATAAGGACGCTCTGAGACAGTTGTTGAACGTATACAGCAAAATGGTCAATGTACAATAGGATGAGAGAAGAAAAATGGTCTATACTTATGGGCACCGTTCGAACGAAATACGCCCAGCAAAACAAGACGATCCTAGAAAAGGGAAATGTAAGGGGTAAAAGGTAAATACAAGGGGTAAAAAAGAAACAGAGAAGCAAATTTATAGCCGAACAGAACTGAAGGGCAAAAGGGTCTACGAAAACAGCAGCAGTCATAAAGTCTTGCAAAAGAAGATCTTCTAATTCGGCATTAAACTTTGTTTTTCCTTCTTCTTCTTCTTCTTTCTTCTTTGATTGAGGCAAATTGCCTGTTCGTTAATCTTCTTTGCCTGGCTTCAGTTAATGTGCAGGTTGTCACTTCATCGCTTTCTAGGGCGCCCTACGCTTCTGCGGCCTGCTGGTGATTTGTCTCGTGTCATCTTAATAATCCTTTCATGGTTCATTCGGTTGATTCCATTCCATTTTTCTGTTTAATACCCAATCATTGACATTGTCCACGTTGCATGTTATTCTGATATTTTCGTCCTTTCTTCATCCAGTAGTGTCTTCCCAGCTATTCTGCGCAGCACTTTCATCTCGGTTGTTTCCAATAATCTTTTGGTTTTCCCTTCATGATAACAAATCCGCCAGTTACATAAAGCACCCTAATTGGTGCTAGATTAAAAATAAACACTTATTAGGCGCTCTAATATTCCTGCTTTTGGAATTATTTGAGAATTAAGGATAGCTCACTGAAAGGGATTCCGCGGAAAGAAAGTAAAACATAATGGTCCCTTAACATGTGACACTTTCTTGTGTTGTAGGTCTATTAACGCCCATAAGAGAAAGTAAAACGCAAGGTCAAGTTATGTAGGTTACGGTTAAGAAAATTCACTTGTTAGTAAGAATGTTCTATTATTAATCCAAATTTTGATAGAGCAAATTCTAATCCAGAAAAAAGCGACCAAATATAATATCATTGAAATAAAAAATTCACGCAGGCCCCATAGGATTACACGATATTATAAACATATATTTCCGCCAATAGAACAACTGTTACTAAGAAAAAAGGACTACGACTTCATACAGAATACGTAACTTTTTAATTTGAACACTGGCGATTTATCCGAAGGGGAATAAACAATTATTTTACAAAAGAAAGATCTGAATAAGACTTATATTTTTTGGTAGAGAATTTAAGAGGAAACTTAGGAATGCCACAAAGGAAATGGGTTAACAATATCATGAAAAAGACAGGAAGAATATGATAGAGGAAAGTGGAAATCCCCGAGAAAGATATTTGTCCATTAGTTGAAAAACAATGGATGAGAAAAAAGGAGAAGAAAAAGAAAACATTTTTTCCGAAAAATAATAAATGAAAGTTTAAAAAATGCTGAATGACGTCGTCTCGCCAAAGAAAATCTGCATAACACTCTGGTATTAAAGGATCAAAATACTAGAGCTAATGTTAAAATCTTAGTGTGTTTCAAGCGAATATACACTGTCCTTATTTTATCTTGTAACAAGTAGGTAGCTACATGTCAACTACTGTTTGGCAAAACTTAACAAACTTCTGCATAAAGTTGTTGATTTGTATAGATCCTTGCGGTAATAACAATCAGTTTCAATGTAGCATTCTAATAGCGCGAAAACGGATATGATGTTGATTTCGGGAAATGCAGAGGGGTATCGGACATAGCAGTACCACGATATATACAAAGATATCCGGATAGGCCCCTTCCATCACATAATGTTTTTAGGCGATTAGAAAGAAATTTGCGGCATAATAGACAGTTTTCCAAGTCAAAGGTGCAACAACGACATGTAGCAACTGTAGAAGCTGAAGCGGCAGTCACTGAACAACTAACAGATAATCCCCATATAAGCCAACTAACAGTTGCAAGAACTGTAGGTTTTAGCCACAGTTCAGTATTTAACATTTCACATCCTTACCACATCACGTTAGTGCGACATCTTACCAAAGATGGTTACCCACCTGGACTGAATTTCTGCCAATTTTTAAGAAACGAAGTTTCTGTTGATCCACTGTTTTTAAGAAATATTCCATTTTCTGACGAAGCGATGCTGAGTGACAATAAATACATAAATAGGCGCAATTTTCATTTCTTTTTACAAGATAACCCACATTCGATTCGGCAAGCACATTTTTAAATTTTTACTGTAAATGTGTGGTGTAGTATCGTTGACAACTTTATCGTTAGTCCGCACTTCTTTAAGGGCACTTTTAGAAGGTTATCTTTATGTCAGAGAGCGAGCATACGTGGTTTCAAAATATCGGGGCACCTGCTCGCTTCCACAGAATTGTAAGAAACTACCAAGATGAAACTTTCCATGACAGATTAATTCCAAGATACAATTCATCCTTGGCCTCCACGTAGTCCGAACTTGACTCCATTACATTTATTTTTGTGGGGTAAAGTAAAAAACGACGTCTAGGAAACTTCTGTAGAAACTCAGGAAGATTTACGTGAAAGATTTATTGAATCATGTAGGTCAATCACCACACATATATTAATTCATGTTAGAAATTCTCTTCTGCGGTAAAATGGCTTACGTGAACAGCAAGGTGGACGGCAGTTTGAACATTTATTACGTCATTAATTAGTGTTTTTCTTTCTATTTTTATTTAATTTACTTTTCTTGTTGATTTCATTGTTATGTCAACATATTTATATGCTCTTGGCTTTCCCCGTGTTTGTTGTGTTTAAATTATAAGAAGTCAATATTTTAAATGTACCTATTACAAAACTGCATCTTATTTATTAGTAAATAGTTTCATTGTAGTTTCTTAGTACGTCCAGCGTAATTACTTTGATTTTTATTTATTTAAACAAAGTAAATTTTACTAAGATACCTATGGAATACAAACAGCTGTAATGTGTGTAGCCTACCTACATGTTACAAGATAAAGTAATCACTCTGTTTAGGACACTATCAACTATCAAATAAGAGCTGATACTTAAGTATGTAAGTAACCAACTTCCCACCTAATAAAGTTTTTCAGTTTGTTTTGAAAATTGTCATTTTCAGAAAAAAACTGTTTTGGATGGTGCACTTTCTAGCAACAAAAATCAGATAAACTAATAACCAATCTTATATCAACAGTTAAAATGGATCACAAGGGACCTATAATTTAACGTAGAAGGAAAGAAGGGAAGGTTAAGGAATTTAGACCCAGCGGTTGCCAAAGCCAGATTGGGAAACCGTGTGTGGCAAGTTGCAGCGCAAGATTGTTTACTTACTACAAGCCTTGAACTAAAGTTCTAAGATGTTCAGAAAGTGGATTCTCTATCAATTAAACTATCCATCATACGCAGCCAATTTATTATATTAAACCATATAATCGATTGTAGTTTGTTTCATTCTGTTGTTTTTCTGTTTTCTTTTTGTTGTCAATTTATATATTGCCCCTAAAATTAAGACATTTAAATCCCATTAAGGCTTGCGTGATTACTGATACACGTGTAACACACGCGTGCTCGTATAGCCAATTGGTAATAACACGTCAAAATTTGGCAAGAAAAATCTATATGCTACCAAAGTTCAAAGCCCATATTTCCAACATTATGTTCTTGTCTTTATCAGAACTACCACTACGAATACAGCATTCTACGTAAATAATTAAATTAAACGGTGAAATATACGAATTAACATGTGTTTGGTTTGCGAATCAATTTTGATTACACTAGGCGCATGCTAACAATACTCAGTGCTGATAATAATAAACTAAACCCACTACACCCTGCATTACATCACGGACGGAACTTACCCTTTTACCAAAATAATGCGAAGGGAAACCATGCATAAATGACATGATGTCGAACGTTTTCGTAATATCACATGACTTCGGCAAATAGGTTTTCATAACGCAATTTCGGCACCGCAGCTCCATTTTTCCGTTGAAAAATTGCCCGTCGCTAAATTATCCATAAATTGAGGTGGAAGACTTAACTCATAAAACACATAAACTCGCTAAAGTATTGACGTTTGAATCCGGTAAGCTCCGGTCCGGTCGGCACTAGGGCTGCTGAATAATCTAGTGCAAGCCGCACCATTATATTGTTCATCTTCATTACAGTAGCAAAACCGAGTTTAGTAAAACAGTTTCCACGTCACTCCTCTCATTTGAATATGTAGTACGACGTACTCTTGGGATTTTCAATTAACTAAACGAAAAGGTACAAGGTCTGTTTTCAGTTTTACAACTTCGTCATTGTATTCGATTCGAAAAGAGCCCTCGGGTAACTACACTGCAGCTTGAGGAAGGCCATGAAATTAATTAATCTAGACCGCAACCTTCTTAAAGCAGTTTTTCACAACTAAACTAGCCGAAGATCAAATGAGATTGTCGAAAACCTCAAAAAGCTTATAAAATTTATACATAATAGTGCGGAATCTATAAAACTTTGGAGCATTTGAAGCTCAGTTGAAGTGTCAGTTAATTAACTTGCCAGAATAAACTAAACGACCAGGTAAATCTTGCTTCTGATTAACAAGGTTCACTCCTAACCAAATATGTAGGATTTAATTAGACGTGAAATTTATTCGGGATGGTCGATTAACCAGCATTTGTTGGGACATTCAAATATTCAGTGGGAGTTTAGTTTACACCGCAGGTTAACTAATTAGCTATTTCAAAAAACAATAAAATAAGGTTTCCGTAGGGCTCTTAACTTAATCAGCAAGGTTAACTAAGTGGTACTTTCTTAAACAATAATGTAAATTAATTTGTTGAAAGTTTGGTTTAATCGAGGGCATTAATTAACCGTTACTTCAACTAGATACTGAAACACTAGATCTTAGCTCCCCAGTTTCTTTAATCTGGAGAGTTAACTAACTGCTACTTTCATATACTGTAGACCTTAACTAAACATTTATTTTCATCTGTTGGGTTCACTAACTGACATATAACTAGATATTGAAATACCCGGTCTTAGTTGTCCATCTAGTTTAATCTGGAGAGCTAACAGAATTCCATTCTTATATACTAATCAACGAACTGGTAGTTTTACTAAACAATAATATACCGGTTTGGCGGGTGGTTCACTGACTAACACTTTCACAAGACATTGACGAAGCGAATTTAGCTATACATCTACTTTAATCTGTTGGGTTCACTAACTGACATTTAGCTAGATATTGAAATACCGGGTCTTAGCTGTCCTTCTAGTTTAATCTGGATGGCTAACAGAGTTCCATTTTTTAATACTAACCAACTAACTGGTAGTTTTACTAAACATTAGTATACCGGTCTATACCGCCGAATATTCAGTTTAATGTGGACGTTCCATTAACTGACACTTTATCTAGATACTGAAATAGTGAGTCTTAGCTCTTTGTTTCGTTTGATCTGGAGGATGGTTAACTGAATAACACTTTCGCAAGACATTGACGAAGCGACTTTAGCTAAATATCTACTTTAATCTGTTGGGTTCACTATTCGACATTTAGCTAGATATTGAAATACCGGGACTTAGCTGTCCTTCTAGTTTAATGTGGAGGGCTAACAGAGTTCCATTTTTAAATACTAACCAAGTAACTGGTAGTTTTACTAAACAGTAATATACCGGTCTATTCCGCCGAATGTTCAGTTTAATGAGGAAGTTTCATTAGCTGACACTTTATCTAGATCCTGAAATAGTGAGTCTTAGCTCTTCGTTTCGTTTGATCTGGAGAATGGTTAACTGACTACCACTTTCGCAAGATATTGACGAAGCGGCTTTAGCTAAACATCTACTTTAATCTGTTGGGTTCACTAACCGACATTTAGCTAGATATTGAAATACCGGGTCTTAGCTGTCCTTCTAGTTTAATCTGGATGGCTAACAGAGTTCCATTTTTTAATACTAACCAACTAACTGGTAGTTTTACTAAAGATTAGTATACCGGTCTATACCGCCGAATATTCAGTTTAATGTGGACGTTCCATTAACTGACACTTTATCTAGATACTGAAATAGTGAGTCTTAGCTCTTTGTTTCGTTTGATCTGGAGGATGGTTAACTGAATAACACTTTCGCAAGACATTGACGAAGCGACTTTAGCTAAACATCTACTTTAATCTGTTGGGTTCACTAACCGATATTTAGCTAGATATTGAAATATCGGGTCTCAGCTGTCCTTCTAGTTTAATCTGGAGGGCTAATAGAGTTCCATTTTTTAATACTAACCAACTAACCGCTAGTTTTACTAAACATTAGTATACCGGTCTATACTGCCGAATGTTCAGTTTAATGTGGACGTTTCATTATCTGACACTTTATCTAGATACTAAAATAGTGAGTCTTCGCTCATCGTTTCGTTTCATCTGGTGGGTGGTTAACTGCCTAACGCTTGATAATGATGAATCTTGGGTCGGAGCAAGCTCCTGCACTTAGACCACCAGGGCCCATTGTGCTCCCTAGGAGTAAAGATCTCACTCCCTGAACAGGTCCGTCGCTTCAGCGAAGGACATAATCCTGTTCAAGGGCGTGTCTTGAATGTCTCTTCAAGGAAGGGAGATCCAAGGTGTTTATGTCTTAAGGCCGCTAATGCCTTGCATTTGCAGAGGACATGTTCAGAGGTTTCCTCTTGCTCTTGACATTTCCTACGCCGATTGTTTAGCACAATCACTATAGTGTGGACATAACTGTTCAGGTGTCCGTGGCCTGTAAGGAGGCCCGTTATTATCCTGATTTGTCTTCTGCTTAGATTCAGAATATAGTCTACCGATTTAGGCGTAGAGTTCTTGATGAAGGCTCTAGCCTGTCTGGGTGTGAGTCTGGAGGTCCAAGAGTGCTGAAATTGCGCGTTTGCGTGATTCCAGATCTCGTGCCTCACATGTTTGGGAGCTATTCCAAAAGCTGGCTCTGGACCTAATAAAGGTTCAGAGGCCCCAGCCACAGCTAGGGCATCAGCTTCCTCATTGC
>JABXWE010102171.1:0-21095 GCA_014611495.1 Limonius californicus
ACATATGTTTTCAGATAGAAGGCACAATTTCTTATTAGAAAATTTCGAACAACTTCTAATCATAAATTATTTTAGAAATAGTTCTTAGACTAATAGTTCTAGGCTTAGTTTTTATATATAATACGGGTACCTAAGTTAATTAGTGTATGTATTTGTTGATTTTGTCAAATAAAAATTATTATACTTGAGTTTACAACTTTTATTAATTATTCTTGTTATTTTGGCATATTTTGCTTCCTATGTCCCTAATAAATGCATATTTTCCAAAAAATCTATGCATATAATATATGCGCATATATTTCAATTTTGTTGTACATATTACCCGCTCTTTATTGATAAGATTCAGTGCAAAAATTGATTTCTGATAATGTAAATTTTAAACAATACCTTCTTCTTATTTCTTACATGGGAAGTTAAAAATATGCTGCTCTTATTGAGTAACTTGTTCATGTTACTTGACAGTTATTTCATATTCTTCTGTTGCTGATTTGTTTAATTGGAATCATTTATTTTTTATTAGTTGCACTTAATTGTAAGAGCAGTCGGTGTCGGTAAAAGAAATACAATTGGCAAAAACTTTGGCAATGTGATTTAAATAACTTCGGTGCTTTTAATGAAAGGCGTTATCTCAGCGTGCGATAATTGATCGTTATTCGTGCCTATTAATTAAAAAAAATTAAAAGTTCTGCTATTTCGAAACACTATAAAACTTTATACGGTCTAGTTTAATGAACAGTTTTTCTACAATTGAGGCTAGAACAGTCTTTTACATAAGGTTAATAACGTGTAGCAAAGGATATTCCACAACTTCAAGCAATAGAATTTTATAGAAAGTAATTACTTCGAATGCGTGAAATTCAGAGAAAACATTGCAATTTTTGATGCAAACATAATATAATTATAAATGGAACACTTTTTATGGTATATTTTAGGGCAAAGCGAAAACAAACAACGCATAGTTTAAAGAGTGTATAATTATTGAAGTTTGTTATTACGACGGCTGTCCTCTTTCTGCTGAGTCTAGTAAAGTAATACACAGTTTATTGACAAAACACATTTATTTATAATTTTTCAAAGTATTCCCCTTCACAGTCAATGGATTTTTGCATCCGTGAAACCCAATCTTCAAAACATTTTCTCCAATCTTCGCGTTTTTGTCTTAGGAGCTCGAAAGTTGTCATTTAAGGAAAGTCGGCCACGTTGAAATTCTTTGTACCACCGCTTTACGGGTGCTAAGAAACACTACTTGTCACCAAACGCTCGATTGATTTCCTCAAAACATTCTTTACGGCTTAAGCTACGCGTGAAATTGTAAAAAATTACAGCTAGATAATGCTCTTTATTCAATTCCATGGTTTCTTGGGGAAAGAATTGCTTTAAAATTATGTATTTTAAAATCCTCTATGTATGTCACTTTAAACGCGCCACAGAGGCATAAGAGAGAAGATCTCTACGTCTCGTAAGAGATAAAGCACACGAAGAAGAAGAAAAACCATCAAGTATATTTGACAATTTTCATTATAATTAAACATTTAAACCACTGCGTTAAAATGTCAAGTAAAATTTGTTTCATAATATTACAACCAGCTAAATATGCTCAGCAGAAAGAGAACAGGCCTCGTACTAATCTAGAAATCAGCAAGTTTTCCACACGCAAGGTTGTTAAATTAAATTCAGTTATTGGTTAAGGGAAAATATTTACTTTATTTACTTCTCTTCTTCTTAAGGCTCCTCTTCTGTCGAAGGTTGCTATCAGTATTGCTATCTCTACTTCTGAGACTGCCAGTCTGAACAAAGGTCGTGTACTCTTATACCATTGGCGTAGGTTTTTTAGCCATGATGTGCGCCTTCTTCCAGGTCTTCTATTTGTTTTATTTTGCCTTGGACTACTAATTGTAAGAATTTGTATTTTTCATTTCGCATTATGTGACCGAAATATTCCACTTTTCTGACCTTGATGGTATGTATCACTTCAATGTTTTCCCCCCATTCTTTGATATTTGTTATTCGGTCAATATTTTAAATATTCCCCTACACACCCACATTGCAAACGCCTTAATCTTATTGCACGTTGTCTGCTGCAGAGTTCATGATTCTATGCCATACAAAGGAATCGAGAAGATATAGGATCTAACTACTTTTATTTGCAACTTTCATATTGCAATCACATAAAAGATTTCTCATTTCAAAGAAAGCTTTTCTAGCTTGTTCTATTCTACATTTTATTGCCATACTACGATTCCATTGCTCATTAACATAACATCCTAGGTACTTATACTTTTCAAACCGTAGTAAAGGTTCTCCATTTATGTTGAGTACCGTGTTAATAATATTTTTTGTACTAGCTAGTACTGTGTTTTTCCTGTTGATAATTAGCCCATAGTTATAAATTTTCTTCGTTTATACTATCATTTAAAACATGCATATCCTCTAGGGCCTAGGCTATAGTTACAATATGCGTCATCGGGATATTGCAGATGGTTTATTATTTTCCCAATGATGTTAATGCCTTCTATTCAGTTTTGCAAGGCTTTGTCAAACATTATTTCTGCATATAGATCGAATAATATTCGGGACAATATACAGCCTTGTCTTACGCCTCTCCTGATTTGCATTTCTTCTGTACCTTTCCAGTCGAACGTTTGAAGTTTGATTCCAATAGAGATTACGAATAATACGGACGTCTTTAGCATATAGCCCAATATTTGTTAGTATGTCTAGCAGTTGTTCGTGTTGCACTCTATCAAAGGCCTTTTCCTAATATAAGAAACACAAGTAGACACATGTCTCGGCTGCGTTGTATTATGACTTGAAAGGCAAATAATGCGTCTCTGGTTCCAAGTCCACTTCTAAACCTTTTTATGTTTTGCTCACATTTTCGTATATAGTCTGTTACAGATTATCCGCAGGAATATTTATAATGCATGGTTCGCTATCGATACCGTTCTATAATCTTTACAATGTCTTGTGTAGGAGGGTCCTTTTCGTATCGGGACGGACGGTGGGAATTTGTACAAACTAAATATAATAAATAACTAAACACTCACCGATAGAATCTCGAAATCGGCTATGTGTATTCATAAGACTAAATTCTTGGGGGCTCAGAATTTGACAGCTTTATACATGTACGCGTGCACTCATAAAGTAAACACACAAACAGCGTCAACTCCATTTCAGCACACATCGGTAAAGCATGGAAGACACAAGCAATAATACATGACTACATTAGCATTGCAATTTCTACTTAGAGGGGGTCGGGTGTCCGCCCGTAGAATCCCGCGTCGCATCTAGTACCTCACCTTTGGCACCACGATAGGACTGTCTCTAGTAGTTTTCGTTCAGGGTAGGGTGTCCTTGACAGGGCCGTCTTTAGTAAATCTTGACTGTTGTACCTAACCTGTAACGGGTACCATGTAACCGAATGTTACCACCAGGCAATGGGTCCCCCATGTCATTGTGATCACCAAACAACTTCCGCCAGTCGCCGTACGTGCCTCACAAGGAAAAGGGTAAGAGACGGACTCTCCACAGGCCAATCTGCAAAATGCAATACAGAGGTCACTAGCTTGTCAATCAGGTCGAAGGCAAGTGGAGTGATCACGCCTAATCACCGACCCGCCGTATTATGCAGCTTGAAACGGAATCTTGTGTGGGTACACAACCCCCTGGCTGTCTTGGAGAACTCGCAAGCCCCCCAAGAATAATAACACAGACCTCAATCATGATAACACAGTGATTGCAACTACTAACAGTACTACATAAGCAAAACCTACAGCATTATCTACAACTTCAACCAACAACTACTCATCTCGTTCGACTCCACCACCTTACAGGTAATAAATACATAGGTATAACATACATACATCACATTTATCAACTCAGTAACACACATATACTATTCCTACACTTATACCGAATGCGCGAACTCTCAACCCGTCTCAGAAGCCACCCCTTCGGCTTCTTTAGATCCACTACCCTAATTTTCCTAAATATTACCTAAAACGCTCTGTGACTAGTCTTGAAAAGGCATAACCATGAACGTAATTCAGTAGACAAGCGGGCTAGTTACCAACTATATTTAGGTAATAGCTTTATTGATAACTATACGAGCATAAACGTGAAGGAATTTGTTCAAAAATATTATTCCTACACTTGCGTTATTCACTTTAGGAGTAGTTATTAATTTTGATTTTAACCGGTCGTGTGGTAAATTGCCGGTGTCATACATTTCATTCAATATTTTTGTTAATAGTTTGGTTATACTGCCTTCTTCCATTATTTTAAGCATTTCTGTATAAATCCTGTCAGGTCCAACAGCCTTTCCGTGTTTCATTAATTTAATTGCGTAATTAAATTCCTCTTTAGTTATAAAAGATCCCGAAAAGTCGCCAGTAATATTGTCATATAAGTCAACGGTGTGTCATCTAGAAACAACTTTTCAATATATTCTTCCCACGTTTTGAGTTTAGTTTGAACATCTAACAGTATCTGTCCATATTAATCTACCAAGTCATTTGTATTAATCTCATTCCTGCTACTTCTTCTCCTTATATTTCTCCTTCATCCAGCTCTACGTTACCTTTCGTATTTTTTCCTATATTGTTCGTTGTATATTTTTCCTTCTTATTCATCTGTTTGCTTCTCTAAGATAATAGCTCTATTATGTCTTTCGTCATCCACGGTTTCTTTTGTTGCCAGTTGCCTTCAGAAAGGTTTCTTCTGTTTCTACAAATATGTTCTTAAGAATGTCCCGAATCGTGAGTCGCGTGCTAACTTTGATCGCGGTCGGACGTATATTGCGAGCGCTATCATTGAAAGCAGACACCTTATCTTTAACTTAATATTTGAAGTGTAACCTTCTGCAATTCTTAAACATTTATAACCGACGTTTACCAAATAATATCAGTGGGGCCTCGTTAGAGGCCCAATTAACTACATAAATATGAACAAAAACAAACGCGGCAGCCAAGTATTATCTCCAAGCTGTGATGATCCCAACAAAAAATATTTCTTTGACCCAAGCAAACTTCTCTCAACAAACAAATTTTATTTGCCGTCAAATACAACACAAATAATATATAAAGGTAGTAAATGCGATATTCAGGACGATTTGATGGCAGATCTTTCTGAAGAACAACACGAAGAAGCAGAACAACAAGAACAGCAATCTCAACAACCGGGCCAATCCTCTCAACAATCGCAAGATCTAGCAGTAAAAAAACCAAAAATACCACCAATCTACCTTCATGAAGGTAAGAATTATCAGGAAATATTAAAAGACATAAAAGCAATAGCCATTAATGAATTCACATTAGCGTACAGGGGTAATTTCTTACGTATCAATTTAACCAGCATTGATGACTATCGGAATTTAACCAAGTATTATGATTCACTTGGACTTAACTATCATACTAACAGAAACCCCGAAGAACAAACACTATCTGTTGTCTTACGTGGTGTACCTATCTCCTTAACAGAAGAAGAAATTAAGCAAGAGCTGTTACTACAAAAAATTACTACTATTAAAGTTGCTAGGCTTTATAATAAGAATAGGTACCCAATCCCCATATGTACAGTAGAACTTGCAAAAGTTGACGAGCCTAACAAAATATTTGCAGTAAACAAATTAAATTATTGCGTCATAAGCGTAGAACCAAGAAGAAAATCTCCAGATATACCGCAATGCACTCGATGCCAACTATATGGACACACCAAGAATTACTGCGAACTCACACCAAGATGTATCAAGTGTAAAGAGAACCATCACTACCTCAACTGCACTAAAGACTCGAAAGAAAAACCTCAGTGTGTAAACTGTGGGGGTGATCACCCTGCAAATTATAAAGGGTGTGCGTATTATCAATCAATTGCACAAAAAGCCAGCAGCAATAAAAATAATAATCGAAACATACCCAGCACAACAAACTCAACACCCCAAAACAATCTCAGTAACTTCTCTGCACTACCTAAACCAAAAAGACATTGGTCTGACAATATAACGCACACAGAAACTGAAACCAAGAACGCTACCCAATTACAAAACTCATTAAACAGCCAGACCGAAAACACTACAGATTTTGTAACACTACTTCTAAAAACACTGCTTGAACTTCTCACACCTTACATTGATAAAATAAAAACAGCTTTATTGTCGTTATTGCCAACTCTGCTTAACAATGGCAAATAATCATATTAACATTAATAAGTTAACAATTATCAGTTGGAATGCCGACGGCATAAAACAGAATCGCACCAGTTTTATAGCTTTCTTGGCTAATCACAACATCGATATAGCGTGCGTCAACGAAACACATTTAACAAACACTGATCGTTTCAAGATACCGGGATACGTTGTTTTTCGGAACGATAGACCGGCCATTAATGCTTCGGAAGGAGTTTGCATAATCGCAAAGAAAACTTTAGATATATAACCGTTACCAATACAAAAACTGATGACCATAGAAGCAATAGAAGCTAAACTGAAAGCAGTAAATAATGCCACAATCAAAATAGCAAGTATATATAAGCAACCAAACAAAATACTCTCTGAACTCGATCTCAACAACCGGGTCAATCCTCTCAACAACCGCAAGATCTAGCAGTAAAAAAAACCAAAAATACCACGAATCTACCTTCATGAAGGTAAGAATTATCAGGAAATATTAAAAGACATAAAAGCAATAGCCATTAATGAATTCACATTAGCGTACAGGGGTAATTCTTACGTATCAATTTAACCAGCATTGATGACTATCGGAATTTAACCAAGTATTATGATTCACTTGGACTTAACTATCATACTAACAGAAACCCCGAAGAACAAACACTATCTGTTGTCTTACTTGGTGTACCTATCTCCTTAACAGAAGAAGAAATTAAGCAGGAGCTGTTACAACAAAAAATTACTACTATTAAAGTTGCTAGGCTTTATAATAAGAATAGGTACCCAATTCCCATATGTACAGTAGAACTTGCAAAAGTTGCAATTACTTTTCTCTGGTGCCGAACCTGATATCCTGCACATTATACTACCTGCCCATTGTTCCAAACGGTACTAACTGAACTTGAGTCAGATCACTTACCGGTCCTAATATCATTCGAACACATACCTAACCAAGCTGACCAACTACCAAGACTAATTAATGGAATTGTTGACTGGGAAGAATTTCAAAAGACACTCGACAATAAAATACGATGCCCCACTCACCTAGACGTAAGAGATACAATTGATTCAGCCATAAACAACTTTCAGGAAATAATCAAAACATGCGTAGAAGAAGCCAACATTATACAGCCCAACCGAAGAAAACCGAATGACTTGCAACCACCAGCAGAAATAATGAAGTTAATAAAGCAGAAGAATCGAGTCAGAAGAGAATGGCAAACAAATAGACCCCACATCTAAGGCTCTTACTCAACCAGTGAACGCGACAAGTTAAACTAGAACTGGATAAACATCGAACAAAATGCTATCAGAAATATTTAGAAGACCTCCAGCCTGCAGACCATTCGTTAGGGCGAGCAACCAAACGGATTATTAATCAACCACTGGCCATTTCCCCTTTAATAATTAATGGCATTACACACTTGCAACCACCAGCAGAAATAATGAAGTTAATAAAGCAGAAGAATCGAGTCAGAAGAGAATGGCAAACAAATAGACCCCCACATCTAAGGCTCTTACTCAACCAGTGAACGCGACAAGTTAAACTAGAACTGGATAAACATCGAACAAAATGCTATCAGAAATATTTAGAAGACCTCCAGCCTGCAGACCATTCGTTAGGGCGAGCAACCAAACGGATTATTAATCAACCACTGGCCATTTCCCCTTTAATAATTAATGGCATTACACACTTGCAACCACCAGCAGAAATAATGAAGTTAATAAAGCAGAAGAATCGAGTCAGAAGAGAATGGCAAACAAATAGACCCCCACATCTAAGGCTCTTACTCAACCAGTGAACGCGACAAGTTAAACTAGAACTGGATAAACATCGAACAAAATGCTATCAGAAATATTTAGAAGACCTCCAGCCTGCAGACCATTCGTTAGGGCGAGCAACCAAACGGATTATTAATCAACCACTGGCCATTTCCCCTTTAATAATTAATGGCATTACTCACTCCAGCGATGCTGAAAAATGTGAAATCCTTGCGGATCACCTGGTGAATGTTTCCATCATGGACAGCAACAATGATAATGCTGAAAATACCCATCACGTTAAGAACTATCTCGCAAATAATTTACCGGGCACCCCGGGGTGATAGAACATAGAAACCCCGCCGAAATAATGCAGTTCATCAAGAAGTTGCCGCACAAAAAAATCTCCGGGACACGATCTTATTACTAATTTTGTCCTCAAAAAACTCACTAGAAAAGGAATCTGCTATATAACAGCCATATTTAATTCCTGCTTTAGAATAGAGTACTTCCCGAATACCTGGAAAAAAGCACACGTCCTGATGTTTAACAAACCAGGTAAGAATCCTCATGAGCCTACAAATTATAGGCCAATCAGTCTTTTACCTGTGTTGTCAAAAATTTTTGAGAAAGCTATTCTTAAAAGACTAAACATAGAACTTTCAACGAAAAATGCAATTCCAGTTTTTCAGTTTGGTTTTAGACCGAAACACTCAACAAATCATCAATTATTAAGAATAACTGAAACCATTGAAAAAGGATTTGAACGCAAGGAACACACAGTAATAGCTTTTCTCGACATAGCAAAAGCATTTGATACGGTATGGTTTGATGGACTGTTATATAAACTGATTAAACTCGATTTACCGCACTATCTCCTGCTAATAATCAAATCTTTTCTGATAGAAAGTTTCAAGTCAGAAGTAACGCTACCATCTCAGCAATCAAAGATATATGGGCTGGAATACCATAAGGATCAATTTTGGGACCAATCCTGTACAATGTGTTCATGTATGACATCCCACGCCTGCCCAATTCTACCATTGCAATGTATGCAGACGACACTGCAATCGTCACTCAAAGTCAAAACATTGATGTAGCTGTCCAACAACTCCAAGAAAATTTAAACGAACTAAGCGGATGGCTCAAGAAATGGGAAGTAAACCTCAACCCTACAAAATGCGAAGCAAAAATTTTCACCCTGCGATGACTGGCTACCCCAAACAACTTAGTAATAAATAACCAACCCGTACCATGGAACAGTACTGATCAAGGAGTGAAGTACCTAGGAGTTCATCTTGATAAACGACTAACTTGGAGATTACATGTAAATAAGAAACTGAAGAAGCTCATGCAAGGTTATCACAGTTGTATCCGATAATAAACCGCAAAAACCCCCTAAAAAGCTGACATCCTGTATATATTATCTCTATTTAGGCCGGGCTACTTTTATTAACCGTTGAATATCCAAAAGCTTCTAAACATATTGTTGAAAAAAGTTATAGACAATTACCTCTTTTATAAACTTCTGTCTGGTTTCAGATCAAACCGAATGCTTTCGTATCTTTTAGTCTCAGGTCAAGCATAGATTTTTCCATGTGTCTTGTCGTTATTTAGAGATTTCCTGATTTAGTTTCTGTAAAAGATCAAATTTTTAATCCGTATGTGCATCGGAAGTATACAGGGTTTTTCAACGAAAAGTAGCCACCCTCAGTATCTTTTGAAACAATTTTTTAGTTGAAAATCGCCAAGACATGTCAACAAAGACAGCGAAGGGGACATCTTTTTACCTAAAATCCGGACGTCTGTAATCAACCCCTTAGCTGTCACAGCCACCCCCTCTAAAATTTTAAATGGCACCTTACCATGTGTTGCACATCGTTGGAAAGGTAATTTTATAAGGAATTCATTCTACTATTTATTTTTTTTATTCGCCTGAAATTGAGACATAAAAAAATTAAAAACTATATTTTGTTTATTTCGGTTAAGCTGCTGAATGGAGCGATTACCGTTAAAGTAATTGTCCAAAGTGACTTCCATTAACTTCCATACAATAATACAGACGATTTTGAAACAGCGAACGAACATTTGCAAGAACTTGCGGTGTCAATTGTCGACATTCTTCTGTTATTCTCTGCCTAAGATCTTCGATGTTGGCCGGCTGTGTTGCATATACTTTGGATTTCAAATACCCCCATAAGAAATAATCCAACGGAGACAGGTCGGGTGATCTAGCCGGCCATTCGATGGGACCACGTCTTCCAATCCATCGTCCAGGAAACCGATTATTCAAAAATTCTCGAACGAGAACCACATAGTGAGGAGGTGCACCATCTTGCTGGAAAACTAGTTCATTTTCAAGCAAATTTTCGTCATTTTCCAGTAGTTCTGTTATACGCGGATCAACAGTGGTGTCAAGAAGCTCAAGGTAAATAGCGCCATTCAAATTACCGTCGATAAAAAACGGGCCAACGATGTGGTTTCCTAGAATACCTGCCCAAACATTAAGTTTCTGTGGATATTGGGTATGGGTTTCCCTAAGCAAATGCGGATTCGTGTCTGACCAATACCTACAATTATGCCTGTTGACTTCCCCGTTCAAAAAAAAACGTACACTCATCGCTGAAACAGATATTGTACAACAAGTTCACGTTGTTCAATAGATTATTAGACATAATTTCGCAAAACTGTAGTCCTCCATCATTGTCGCCTTTGTTTAATTCTTGAACAAGTTTTATCCTGTGGGATGGGTGAAATTTGTGCTTTTTTAAAATTCTCCATACACTGCTTGTTGAAACCCCCGATGCCTGGGAAAGTTGATTTAAAGATTGATTGTTATCCATTGCAACGTGTCCCAAAACAGCAACTTTACATGTTCATTAATAATTGGTCTTTCTGGTTGATGTTTTCTGTTTGTCACTGAGCCAGTCTCCATGAATTTTTGCATCAACTTTATAACATACTGACGGCAAAGGAATTTTTCGGGATGAATTTTATTGAAAGCACGCGCTGCGGCTCAGCGAGCGCAGTTGTTATTTTTTAAATAAAAACGCACAATCTAGATTCTTTCGGCAGTGGTGTAAACCATGTTGATACTTTTATAATATTCAAAATGAACTGAATGTTGACTGCCAGATGAAAAAACAAAAGATGAAACAAAAGCATCTAGGTACTGCTATATTCAGCAGCTTAACCGAAATAAACAAAATATATTTTTTAATTTTTTTATGTCGCAATTTCAGGCGAATAAAAAAAATAAATAGTAGAATGAATTCCTTATGAAATTACCTTTCCAACGATGTGCGACACGTGGTATGGTGCCATTTAAAATTTTAGAGGGGGTGGCTGTGACGGCTAAGGGGTTGATGACAGACGTCCGGATTTTAGGTAAAAATATGTCCCCTTTGCTGTCTTTGTTGACATGTCTTGGCGATTTTCAACCAAAAAATGGTTTTGAAAGATACTGAGGGTGGCTACTTTTCGTTGAAAAACCCTGTATATAATAGCACTGGTGATCTCTGTTGTTGTTTCCCTGGGTTGAATGCCATGGAGGACAACACAAGGAATTATGCATAAAAGAATCTGACAAAGACTAACATGGCTGACTTACAAGTGCTGGATTGTCGAGGAGTCCGGCACAAAATTCACATGCACGCTTCTGTTGACACTTGTTTTTGCAGTGAGTCTCTCAACGAACCGAATGCCGGCTCGGGGCTTGAGGGTGTAAAAAGGGTGGGTAGCACAAAGACGGTAAGGTAATAACATCTGTTGGTCAGGAAAAAAGGAATGGCACATTTACAGGACGTAACATATATGCACTATCTTCATATCTGCCCAACTCTAGTTATTCCATTGTCATTGACATGGACATAATCTGTAGACATAATCTGTAAATAGATTACTGTTCACAAATTTTTGAACTGCAACCCGTTCACTTAATCTCATCTTAAGGATCCCAGTATTCCCCAGTTAATGAAATCGTTTCCTTTGCCAATCCTGCATGGTTAAAACAATTAGGTACAGATAGTTTCTGCAGATATTGCCTGCAAGCAAGGCTCAGTATATTAATGGCGTTCAAAATTGTTAAGCTTTAATATCATTTGCATCTTGTATTGGAATGATTCCCAGCAACATCTCTCTTCTATAAGCTTATTTGAGGCTTCA
Source organism: Limonius californicus (assembly GCA_014611495.1). NCBI lineage: Eukaryota > Metazoa > Arthropoda > Insecta > Coleoptera > Elateridae > Limonius > Limonius californicus. The sequence continues at coordinate 12,089 of JABXWE010102171.1, forward strand.
TATAACACCCAGGTCCATCGCTTGCAATACAGCGGTTGTTCTGTTGCTCTCGGTGGCAAAACTGTAAGATTCAAGTTGACAGTTATCCATAACAGGCAAGATTTTTCGGTTATCTCGCGACTCTAGGACGCTTCCGCAATGTGAGGGGAAATCTATATCACAATTCGGTTCCGATATAATGGACTTTTAATGAATTTTTAATCCGTTACAACCGAAAGTCCATTACAAGCAAGTCCATTATAAGTGGACTGTAGTGCACTCTCAGAACAATTCAATTTCATAGGAAGAAGAAGCAGTACAGGAACAAAAATGTTGTATACATGCTGCTTGAACTAGTAGGTAGGTATTTGTCAGTTAATTACTCTCAAACTTTTAGAGATATTTATTCGAAATATATTCGTATTTTTCATGTCCTTTACTCTCAGCGGAGCACAATGCGCCAATCCCGTTTCAAAAGCAGGTAATTACAGATGGTAGAATTGCTACTTTTATATATCCATGGTCTTGCCTTTTGTTTTCGTTTCATGTTGCGACTTCAAAGCCCACTGCGTTAACGGACCTTCCTGCACCACACTTGGTAGTGGTATCACAGGTAGGTACTTCTAACGGTCTACAGAATGAAGGCGAATAGTCATGGGAGGCTCTTCCAGAGAAGGGAGGACCATACCGAGATCTTCGAGGCAATAAACAGAAAACATCACTTAGTATGCATTCACAGAGAATCAGTACTGTCTTCGACTTCATGGAGCCTTTCAAGGTAGTGATACCAAAGAGAGGTGGAAAGGAGAAAAAACAAGAGCCGGAAAACCTCTGGTATACGAAGCGATCCGGGGCATGCATTAGCGTAAAACTGGGCTGCTTTACTACTGTCTTTCAGGAAATATTCGCAAACTCTACCTGCGCGCGCATCATGATGTAGAGATCCTATGTAAATAGATAAATCTACATCACGTCAGAGGGTCTAGGACACTTTGCAAAAAAGTCCATAACGCCTAACGCTATATTCCATCTACATCGCCCAAAGTTAGAATAGGGACGCCCAACGTGACAATGTCGCCCAATTCAAACCTACCGTAAATTTTCCTTCGGCTAAGCTTGGTTCATTGCTTATTTACTTTAGTATATGTGCTGCTCTTCTGACATTTAACGATTTGTAGAGGGCACAACGCTCAACGCGGCCACATCGCCCAGTTCGAAATATGTCCACAAAGTCCACATAACGCCCAACGTAACCATATCGTGCAATTAGAATTTATCGTGGCTGAATCGCCCAGCTACAAAAGTAGGTACAGGCATAGATTAAGTTAATAGTTTATTATGGTCCCTCCTCCATGGTCGTCAGTCCTGGGACTGGTTTGTCGCAGCTTTCCATTTTCCCCAATCTAAGGCCTTTCTCTTTATTTCCTCATAGCTGTTGCTTCCCGAGTCTTGTATTATTTGTTTCATAAATTGAAGACGGGGGCGTCCTTTATGGTATAGGTTATAAAAATCAAAATCTGTATATTGTTATGCATATACACATCTACATCAATTCTGAAAAATGTATACAATAGAGGAACTTGTGGTGGCATAATTTAAAAAAAGGTTACTTTATTTACAAAGATGAGTGCGAATGAAATTTTGTTATAATTGTCAAAAACAATGATTTAATTTACCCAAAAATTAAAAATACTTTTAAAATTGATGCGATATATTTAAGACTTAAAAACAATGTTTCAACAAAATACAGTTGATTTTTAAATGAACCGTGTTCTCGGGCATTGCCGATTATTATGGTTATTTTACTAGTGAATAACACCTTAGAATCACTTTATGTTAGTGACGATAACTCTCTAGGTTCTAGGATTTAGGTTAATAATTAAATTATGCCGCCACGCGTTCTTTTGTTGTTTGCAGAATTGATGTAGATATGTATAGGTATTCAAAATGACATACAGATTCCGATAATATATCCTGCAAGTATCCACTTTTGTAGTTAAACGATTCAATCATGGTAAGTTCGAATTGGACAATATGCCCACGTTGGGCGGTGTGTCCCTCACAAATTGTTAAATATTGGAAAAATAATTATTATTATGAAGCTTTCGCAGGCCTTAGAGGCCCATCGCTTTTTGTGTGAGAGAAGACTAAGTTAGTTTGTGTAATGCACAACAGGACCCGACTCTGCGGGTTACCGTGTTGGTGCGTAACCATGCTTAATCTGCTGTTGTGTGGTGTATTATTTTGTGTATATGATCTTGTTGCTCCTCTAGTGCGATCGTAACACAAGGAGTGCCATTAATTTGATCCCCAATGGCAAATGGAGACCGGGACCCAGTACAGACCACCCAGGGAATTAGAAAAATTTCCGACCCTGGGGAGATTCGAACCGGGAACCGTTTAGACTATTACACCCAAAGCTTGGCTCTCTACCACTGGGCCATCTCCGTCCTTCTGGAAAAATAATACATACCTATGCTAAAATAAATAGGCATTGAACCGAGCTTAGCCGAAGGAACATTTACGGTAAATTTGAATTGGGGATGTGGTCACGTTGGGCGTACTGTCCCTCTTCTAACTTTGGGCGTTGTGGGTAAAATATAGAGAGAACTTTTTTAGATTTGTTTTGTCGACGTTGTTGTAGCGCAATGGTTAATTAAATCATGTTTTTTAAATTTGACGTAAAGTCGGACCTGATGGTTCATTTTGAACGTATTACCTGTTTCAACCTAACCTAACTTTTTGCGTTTGTGCCGTTTTTGGTTGTTGACTTGGATTTCTTAGCATTTTGTGGAATTTTAGCCTGCAGTGTTAACAATCGGTCTTTTTCAAGACTAAATTGTGTACTCAATACTAAGTACAGTACAATGTATGTTTTAATAATTTTAACTAAAACAGAATCTTTCTTTTCAGAACATCAATTTCACTGTCTGTAATCTCTACTTGTCGGTTGTATGCGTTTGGTAACGTAACCGTTTCAAATAAAATCATTTTGCTACAGGAATATGACGTTTTTATAATTTGTATTGTATTGTAGTATGGCAGTATTCAATTCACGATTGTTTTGAAGATTTTCGCCGGGAATTTCCGAACCTTGCGTTACCTTATAACACATTTCGTTGTTATTTGAATCACTGCGTTGAAGTTTTTCGTGAGACTGGATCCATTTTACCCAAAGAAGGTAGCGGTCATCTTTCGAGAAGAACGCCAGAAGTTATTGAAAATGTAAGACAGATTATGGAAGATGCCCATCAAACATTTGTCTCACAAGTTCAGTTAGCACCTGCCACAAAATATTATTATCCCTACCGTTTGCAGACTGTACAACGAAACACACCAATACCTTATCCTGCCAGATGCTGCGACCTCACACCATGCGATTTTATTCTGTGGTCGTATTTAAAGAACTCCATTTTCCAGCAGCCATTACATGACCTGAATCAATTGCAGCATAGAATATTGGAAATAATTAATGAAATTATTAACCATCCGTATATGTCAATCAATGTCACCAATGGGATTGTGTGAAGAGTTCGAGCGTGCATGGGTGAAGGCGGTGAACATTTAGATCATTTGTTATAACTTTTTTGTATATTGCAATTAACTACAATTAAGTTATTATCATTTGATGAAAATTTATTGGTTATTAAAGCTATTTTTAAATGTTTGCATTTGAATACTTTCTTTTCAAATCTGTTTAAGTAGGGTTAGGTATGTTTTGTGATACAAAGTGATTTTTTAAAAAGTCAATTGAGCAAGCCTAGAAAAAAAGCTATTCCGTCTGCAGTCAGCTGTAATGAGCTTTGAATGACATTTACCTGTATGTCAAACTGTGTGACAGTTCAGGTAGTTAAAAATTTTGGCCCAACAAAATGTGAAAATGAACAAGTATTTAGTTGCAACTGATTTGTAATTTATTAAGGTAATAAATGTACAGGTTTATTTAATTATTGGCAGCTATGCTGTTACAATTTTCATATTGTCAGATTCTAAAGCTTAATATAGACGGGGCAATCCCTAGGCTACTGCAATTGACTTTTTAAAAAATCACTTTGTACAAATACTTTAATATATTAATACAGGAAACTTGGCCGAAAAACTCGTGACACTGACTGCAGCGATCCGTGCGGCTTGGTGGGCCACTAAGATTTGTATTTGGCAGCTGCCGAAAACATTTGTGGCACATTTAAAGCAAATGCCATTTACTTTCTTATAGCAAAACCCTTATCTAATTAATAATATTTGATAATTATGATATTTTACTTTAATAAGTTTATAACATTTTGTAGGGTTAGGTTTTTAACTATTAAAATGAATTTAAAACAGTAATCTGTAAATTTATTATCCAAATTTACTGAAACTTGCCCACCGAACTGCTTAGATGACGCCACTATCAATGTCTCGCATTTCATCATGCTAAACTTATATGCGTTTCCTGTATTAATATATTAAAGTACCTATTTGCTTTGTACTAATGAACACAATGAACTTTTCAGCGCCGAATTTGACGTCAAATTTGAAAAAAAAAACATATGTTATAATTCTTTTAGTGATATTTTACCTTGCATTAGACAAGAGATGGTACTTTTGCTTTTAAGCATATCCATAGATCTTCTCATTTATGAAATGACTACCGCGAAAACAAATATTAAGTCTAAATTTCAAAATTTTTCATTGGAACACGCTTTTAGTAAATATGCCATATAATAAATATCCAAATACACGGTCCGGCGAAATGTATTACCCATTTTATTTTTATAATCAGAGAAAGCTAATCAACTATTCATTACGGCAGCATTTTTAAATGAAAGAGTAGGTTTCGGAGATTTGTTTCTAAACTTTGACAATGTGCAATAATACAGCGTTGGTTATCAGAACATCGCATCGTTTGTGTTGAGAAATTTATCTAATTTAACTCTGTTCGAAAGTGATTTCGACGCCAGTTTCCTCAGCGTAAGACTATTTTGTCTTGGATTAGTAAATGGATAATGGGCATTATTTTTTTGAAGAAAATGGACGGTTACTCTTGCACGCTATGTGGAAATGTTACAAATATTCTTTTTACCACAAATGTAAGACGAATTTGGAGAATATTGGATTGAGCAAGACGGCGCATCAAATCACACTGCGAAAATTAATATGAATAGTTTGCGTGAGTTTTTTAAATAGGCTGATTTCAAAAAATGGTAATATTCTTTGGTCAACAAGATCTTGGGGCTATTTAAAAAGTATCTTCTTAAGTGCTTTATCTCTTACGAGACGTAACGACCTTCTTTCCTATGCCTCTGTTGCGCGTTTAGAGTGCCAAAGATATAGAGGACCTACAGCTTAACGTGGGCTCCGAACCACGGGAAGTGCAATCATTTCTAGTCCAGAGAAGATTTAGTAGGCAGAATACCACGCTGGTTTGTCATTGCCTTGCGAGGGAGAACGGCCGTTAAAAATCCGATGTTCCGGTATTTGGAACCTAGGACTTTCAGGGTAGAAGTCTAACACGCTAACTGCTAGCCCACGGCCGCCTTAAAAAGGTATAGTGTATGTGAATAAGCCCATAAAGTTGGAAGAGCTGAAAAGGAACATAACAATTGAAATAAATACTATTTAACGGGACGTCCTTCAACCGGTTGTACGAGGGCCGTTCTCTTTTCGCTGAGCCTATCTAGCAGGCTGTGATATTTTGAAAGAAGTTTTGCTTGACATTTTAACGTAGTTGTTTACAAGTTTAATTATAGTGAAAGTTGTCAAATATACTTGAAGGTTTTTAAAGTACATAATTTTAAAGTAATCCTTCCCCTAAGAAATCATGGAATTGAATAAAGAGCATTATCGAGCTTTGATTTTTTACAATTTCACGCGTGGCTTAAGCAGTAAAGAATGTTCTGAGGAAATTAATCGAGTGTTTGGTGACAAGTAGTGTTCCTTCTTTGCCGTAAAGCGGTGGCACAATGAATTTCAACGTGGTCGACTTTCCTTAAATGACAACTTTCTAGTATCTAAGCCGAAAACGGCAGTTACCGAAAAGAATATTGGTCTTGTACGAAACATGATTGAAGAGTACCAGCATGTTACTGCCAGGAGTATTCAAGCAACTTTAAAGATTGGTGTGAAAGCAATTGACACCATCTTACACAAACATTTGATGGTATACGTAAGCTTTGTGCTCGTTGGATTCCCCACAATTTGACTCCAGTTCAAAAAGAAAACCGTGTGGCTTGGTGCAGATCTACACTGGAGCGCTTTGACAATGAATCGTCTCATTTGGTGTACAACATCATTATCGATGATAAAACGTGGGTATACTGCTATGATCCCGAGAGAAAGCAACAGTCGGCAGTTTAAATCTTTGAAAACGAATCGGCTTCAGCAAAAGTTGTTCGTGAAAAAGCCGAAACAAAAAGATGGTCGCTACATTTTTTGAAATTACTGGACGTGTTGCCACTGTAGCACTGGAGGATTGTCGTACTGTTAATATTGAATAGTACACTACAGTTTGTTTGCCTCAAGTCAGTGGCGGCTCGTAGCTTTTAACTTAGGTGAGGCAAGTTTTTTTTTATGCCGTTGTGGACATAAAGTTTCCGGGAAGTAAAACATCTTACAAGAAATAACAAATTTAATATACAAAAAATTTTATTAACAAAGATAGGAAAAAGAACACTACAAGTAAAAATTAAATAATGAGACTTAAGTTTTGTAAATTAAATTAATTCTTCGATTTTTTAAATGTGCGAACTTTATAATAATTTGATCGTAAAAGTCCTTTTCTTTACTCACTTCGACAAGCAAATCCTTTTCGATCGAGAGGGTTGCCAATTTACTAAGCCTGTCCTGCGACATTGTATTACGTTGATAAGTTTTTATTCGTTTCAAGCTTGAAAAATTTCTTTCAACCGAAACGCTTGTTGAAGGAATCGTTAAAACTAAAGTAAATAGTTTGTAGGTTTCTGGCAGAATTTCCAGTAGATCCATTGAGCACATTTGTTTCACCGTTTCTTGGACGCCCAAATGTTGAAATTGTTCATCTGAATAAAAGAACACGAGTTCATTTTTGAGACGATCAGCATCGAATATATCTGGATAACTATCCTGTAAAACGCGAAACTCTTCTTTGGGAAAATGCTTTTCATAGTTCTTAAATTTTGTCGAATCCAGTAGAGGAAAAAATAAAAATTTTTTTTGAAAATCCGAAAATCTCTCTTTTAGTTGAAATATTATGTTATCTAGTATTTCGAAACATACAGATTTGTAGGTATTAAAAACATCTTCTTCACTTTTACCATTCCATTGCCTGCCATCTGGTAATCATGTCAACTGTTTAGCTGTTTTAAAATAATCTCTCGCCGAATTCTCGTTACGTAACTGTTCAATGCGCGTACACAAGATGTAATTTGCGTTATACAGTATTTAATGTCTAATGATTTTTTTTGTAAAATTTGCCATAATATGTCTGTTACAGTAAAAACAGCTGCGTACACTTGCGTTAAAAATGCATTTTCAAAATTACTTAAAAACTGTTTGAATCCTGCTGCACTTCTAATCGACTCGTTTCCAAAATCTGGGTTATTCATGATGGTCTCAAATACTCTTAACAATTTATGCCAATCTGTAGCTATACTATATTCAAAATTTTTGATCTAGTGTACCATCTTGTTTCGTTTGCGCTAGGTATACGGCGACCTAGTACTTCTGCAAGTACATACGTCCTTTTCGCAGATTGATTAAAGAAGGTGGGAATTCCACTGAGTGTAGCAAAAAATATTTTTGCTTTTGGAATGCACTTGCTGCCTTGTTGAAGCACAAGATTAAGTCGGTGGGCACAACAATGTGTAAATGTAGCGGACGGCGCTATGGATCTAATTTTTGTTTGAAGACCGTTTATTTCACTTGCCATATCACTAGCACCATCATACGATTGTGCAACAAGTTTCTTTTTAATATCGACATCAAATGCTTTTAAAACACCAATAATTAATTCAAATAATGCTGTAGCAGTTCTGTCTGCGCTAACATTATGGAATCCTAAAAAACGTTCTGCTATTTCGCCACCTTTTTTTATATAGCGCACCGTAACAGCACATTGCGATTGTTCACTGATGTCGGTAGAGTCATCAGCTATCAGAGCAATAAATGGTGCTTCTTTAATTTCACCTCGAATTTTGTCTATTACATGTGATTCTATGCAAGAAATTAATTCGTTTTGAATTGACTTTGATTGGCCGCTGAATATAGCCGAGTGCTTTTCATAATGAGCTTTCAGATCTTCATTTTTATTGATTAAGCAATTGAACACTTCGCGAAAATTTCCTTGGTTTAGGGATTTCGCAGTTTCATCGTGTCCGCGAAAAGCTAGTTCCTGTTTGCTTAACAGTATTGTCACATCAATTAAATATTCCATAATCTGTCTATTTTTTTTTACTTCATTATTGTAAAGCGTTTTGCTCAACATAGCGCTTTCTTTTAAAGCATCTGCAATTGTACTGCGATTTTCTTGGTGGCGCTTTAAAGCTACAAAGCTATTTAGATGGTCCCTACTACTGTCGTGTTTTTTTGCAGAGCGTATAAAATTTTTTAAGTCGGAATATCCTTCAGACGACCAAACAGTCTTGTTATGACAGAAAAGTAAGCACGGCCAGCAAAACAAAGCCTGTTTATAATCACTTCCGCATAACCATTTGTAACTATTATACCAAGACTGGTTAAAACCTCGACTAAAAGTTTTTTCCCGTTGTATAATATTTAAAGTAGTAGTAGGCCGTGTAAAATGCAAAATTTCTTGTTTTTCGTATTGTGTACGAGAAGAAAACGGTGTTTGGAGCAAGGAAACAATCAAATCGTGAGACGGATACATCTTGCACTGATCAGGATGCAAACGCACAGCGAAAACCCTACATAATCTGTGGCCAAAACTGTTTACTATGTGTACCGATAAGGCAGAGTCTGACTTTTAGTGAGCCTCAGTTATCGCATATTATTGCAAACCTTTACTGCAATGGGCAGCCACCGCTTGTAACTTTTCCAGGAGTGCGGTTGC